>JASDQU010245079.1:138262-151813 GCA_032191745.1 Picea mariana
TGCTTTCCTCACCCACTGGTGAATTCTATTCCCTTGATCTGTCTCATCCGCTCTGGTTCTTATTCCTCTAGCGTAATTATTTCTATCTTAGGTATTTCATCGTGTTCCTCTACTACTATCATATGTACGTTTGCGTTCCTCTTTTCTTTCATTTTTTCTATTAATTGTGGACAATCCTTTGTCACATGGTCTAGTGCTCTGCAATACGTACATGATGTGCAAGGATTCATACAGTCTCTAGCCAAGTGTCTAGGTTGATCGCAATTATTCTCATCGTCCAACGCATGAAAATCATTCTCATCGGGTCCAGTGCATGACAATCATTTTCATCTTGTCTGACGGACTTACAAAAATTACAAAACAAATTCCTCACAGTGCTTTGGTATTTCTACATCAATGGGTAATTATTGTTGGTATTATGGTAGCCGAGGGAGGTATTAACCTCCATGTGCAACCTATGACTATGTTAGAATATTCTGGAATCAAGAGAAACCCTAAACATATGTGTAAAAACCCTAGAAGACAAGTTGGCTCAATAAAATAATTAATATTAAAGTATTATCTTATAAAAGGACAAGTCGGCCCAGACAAGTGACAAGAACCACTATAAATAAGAGATGATCCAACTCATTTGTATACACTTACCTCACTCACTCTCTCAAGGATAATGCAAGTTTGCAACTGCAATTGCAATATAGGAAGGTGGATACTCTATGGTGTTTCTTGGTCTCTCTCTCTCTAGCGCCATCTAGTCTAAGATGTGTGCCCTACCTTCTAGTATCTCTTGGTGGTAATATTGGTGACACTCTTAGTGGTATTCTGATATTCTTAGTGGTATTATTGGTAAGTGCAACTGCAATTGCTGCAACTGAGTATTGTTCTTGTTTTGTGGATTTGGGACTTTATGTCCGGTGAGCCATCTTTGGAGAAAGATGTGCTCTCCTGGTTATATGTTGGTTGTAGTATTGCTTCTGGAATCATTCTATCTAGAAAAGTTTATGGTGCTCGAGGGTGGTTGCGTGCCTATGGTTGGGTGACAATATTGTCAATATTTTCTTTGGTAAAGCAAACACATCAAATATTTTAACAAGCTATGGGCCCACACCACCTTCAGGACAGTCTAATCGTTGGAAGGTAGAGTGACAATTCTTTGTTAATCTCGTTGTGGCACCAGTTGCAACTGCAACTAGGGTTTTTGATTTTGCAGCTGCAACAAACCCTAATACAACTATTTGGACCTAAATTCTTTAACATTATAGTGTGCCTTATCCTAGCACACCTCTGGGTATCCTCAACCAACAAAAATGTCAAGTTTGAGTTTTTGGTCAAAGTCAAAGTCAAAGGTTGACTTTTGGTCATAATTGATTTTTGTAGTCAAAGTCGAAATTATAGAGTTTCTATCTTGTTCTAATCATTGAACCTTCTTGATTCAGTTTCTAACCTCTCCTTGTCAAGATGGTGTCTAGTTTCAGATCAAAAGACAAGTTGAACGATGCTACAAATTTCAAAGGTATGCACTTATATATGCTTTTCAAGTTATATCATCTAGCAAATCATGAGTGTGTTTGTAGGGGATGTACAAGAGACCTTGTCCAAGCAGTGATATTGGATTCAGTACATTCATAGGAACAAGCACACCCTTCCTAGCAGTTGAGGCTCCAGGTTCCAAGTTTGATTGATCAAATTGTTAAGTTTCAATTTGCACATATCGAGTTTGATAGTTGCTACAGTAAAAGTAAACACTATAGTTGAAAGGTTCTATTACTTCTAGGTATACTTGGTTGCATATTGATATAAATGCTTATTTCACTTGTTTGCAAAATAAACTAACATCTTCCCTAGGAGATATTTCTTGTTTTTCTCTCGGGCAGGTCACCTCCGTAATTCTATAATGACTAACATCCTTGTTACCATAGATATGTTCTTATGAAAATACTTTTTCTCTTGTTGTTCTTATTCTGGGCAAGTCACAGGCGATAGCTCTGAGAAGGAGCCACAATGACAGTTGCAAACATGGAGTAAATGACTCCATCAAGTGGCGAGGCAGATGATCTCACCAAGTACCAATTCTAAAGGAAGAATGTAAAGAAAATTAGTTTTTGGATATCATTCATTTAGATGTGTGTGGACCAATGCCAACCTCCTCACTAAGTGGAAGATAAAGATCTTGAGGTTCGATAATGAAGGAGAGTACAACTCCAAGGAGCTCATTTCCTTTTGTAAAGCAGCCAAGATTAGGAGGGAATTGATTGTCCCATACAAGCCTCAGCAGAATGGTATAGCAGAAAGAAAGAACCTATCCATTCAAGAATCTATCAAGGCAATGATGAATGATCAAAATATATCCATGTTTCTATCGGGAGAAGTAACTATGACAACCATATATGTTCAGAATAGAAGTCCTCATCATATATTGAAGAACGTGACTCCATAAGAAGCTTTCTTCGGAAAGAAGCCAAGTGTTCAACACTTCAGGATGTTTGGATTTCTTGTCTATATTCATGTTCCCAAGGACAAAAGGAAGAATTTGGAACCCTCAGGAAAGAAGGGAATATTCATTGGATATAGTGAGTCATCAAAAGCTTACAGAATCTATGTCCTAGACCAACAGAAGGTTGAAATCAATAAGGACATGACTTTTGATGAAAAGGTTGCCTTTAGTAAATCCATAGAATATTCCATGGATTCCAACGATGAAGAAGAAAATGAAGGTCCCAAGGAAGAAACTATACATGTTCTACATAACATCTCAATGCAGAACCTTCCACCTTTGATGAAGCAACCAAGAAGAAAGAATGGAAGGAAGCTATGATGAAAAAAAATATCAATCCATCATGATATATGAAAAATTGTGCCTAGACATGGAGGAAAGTCTGTAAAGTATCGATAAATACAAGGCAAGATTCATGGCTAGAAGGTTCTCATAGTAGGAGGGAGAAGACTATAATGAGACTTTTGCTCCAGTTTCCATATACACCTCTATTAGAGACATCATATCTCTTTCAAGATCTGTGAGTTGGAGTTTACATCAGATGGATGTAAAGACCACTTTTCTCAATAGAGTAATTGAGGAAGAAGTATACATAGAGCAACCTCAAAGTTTTTAAGGTACAATCGAGAGAAACTCATGTATGCATATTAAAGAAGGCCTTGTATGGACTCAAGCAAGCTCCAAGAGCTTAGTATGTAGGAATTGACAATTACTTGAAGAGACTTGGATTTTCCAAGAGCTATGCTAATCCAAACCTTTATTACAAGGTTGTGAATGATGCACATGTGATCCTACTACTATATGTTGATTATTTGTTTCTAACGGGTGCAAAGCCTCTCATCATTCAGTGTAAGAAGGATATAGCTTCTGAATTTGATATGAAGGATCTTGGTCTCATGCATTATTATTTGAGACTAGAAGTATGGCAGAAACATGGTGAAATACTCCTAGGGAAAGGGAAGTATGTTGTAAAGATCCTTCAGAAGTTTGGGATGATGGATTGAAAATCCATGGAAATTCTCATGGTGACAGATCTGAGGAAGTTAAGAGACTCTGATTATGATCTAGTAGACTCATCCATGTACCAGCAGTTGATTGGCTCATTGATGTATTTGGTTAATACCTGGTTGTACATTTTCTTTGTTGTGAACACGTTGAGGCAGTTCCAGGTGGAACCTAGACATGAGCATTGGATAGTTGCAAAGCATATTTTCAGATATCTTTGTAGGATGTTAAACTATGGTTTGAGATATGTCTCAAACAATTATGTATAGTTGCATGGATTTATTGATTCAGATTTGGCAGGGAGTGCAGATGACATAAAAATTACTTTTGGTATATGTTTCAGTTTGGAATCTGCTATGATATCATGGGCTAGTAGGAAACAAGATTATGTTTCCCTTAGCACTGTAGAAGCAAAGTATATTGCATCTTGTAATGCTTGTACGAAAGCAGTATGGCTTCGTAAGCTAGTTTCCAGGCTATTGGATCAGATGTTGGATTCAACTATGATATATTGTGATAATTAGAGTTGTGTGAAGCTTTCAGAGAACCCCATGTTCCATGAAATATCAAATCACATTGAGATCAAATACTATTTTCTTCGTGATAAATTCCAGAAGGGAGAAGTGATTCTCCAGTACATCTCCACCGATGAGCAAACAACTGATATTTTGATGAAGCCTTTGTCCAAGCTAAAGTTTGCATACTTGAGGGGTAAGCTAGGACTCATGGAGATTACTCCCTTGGTTGAAAGGGAGGATATGACTTCCTTGGTTGGGAGGGAGTGATGATATATGACATCATGGATAGTTAGTGTGTTGGCAGACATACATTCTCCCTGTGGAGAATGGTCCAGGTAGACAGATTGTTGGTCTGTATCATGCTAGTAAAGATTAGATATGATGCTTCAACATCATGCTAGTACAACTTAGATATGATACATATGTCTTGAGACACATCGTGCTAGTACAACTTAGATATGATGCATTGGCATCAAGCTAGTACAACTTAGAGACGATGCTTATGTTTGAGTCGCATCATGCTAGATATGATCATGATCGTACAACTTAGATATGATGTAGAGCATCATGCTAGCATAGCTTACATATGATCATATAGCTTAGAGATGATGCAAATGACTTGCATCATGCTATATATGATAATGCTAGTACAACTTAGATATGATCATACAACTTAGAGATGATGCAGTGGCATTGATCTACATCATACCAGTACAACTTAGATATGATGCATTCACATCATGCTAGTATGGATTAGAGATGATGTATATGGTACTCCACATCATTCCAATACAACTTAGATATGATGCATTCACATCATGCTAGTATAACTTAGAGATGATACAATGGAGAGATTCAACATCTATTGGGACAATTATTCTTCTAGGACGTATGTCCGGATTATAAGAATGGTCCTTGTATTCTGTTGAGTGAATGACTTATGCGAGACACTTTGTTGAGTGCATTGAGTCCATCACATGACTTATTCAACATCATGCTCGATTAATCAGATGGAGTATGGCCTCGAGAGATGATGCAGTTCATGATATGATTTGATGCCAGGAGACTGTTGTACTGCATTGTGATAGCTTGCGTAGCTATTAGTTGATTGCATTGGAGATTGTATGTCTTTGGACATTAGCTATGTACTAATGTGGTGGACATGTTCCACTGGTAGTGATTGTGTGTCACTAAATAGTAGTTGTGCACTACTAGGAGTGGTTGTGTACCACTGGATAACAGTTGTGTACTGCTATGGATTGATAGTATTGTGATCTATTGGATGGCATAGTAGTAACTATGTACTACTACTAGATTGCCATGGAGACTACCGGTAGTGTTGAAGGTGTTTCTTAGGTTGGTGTGCCAACCAATGGTGTTGGAGGTGATTGCCATCTAGATGGATAATGATGATGGTGCTTGTGTCTTGATCTGTGTGATCATGAGATAACTTGTGTGGCTATGATGATGCTACCTATAGAATGTTCTTAAAGACTATGCGAGCCTTTTCCATACCATGTGAAATGGATGGATGTGTTTGATACCATTATAGTTAATACCTCCCTAGCTAGGAGGGAGTGTTGGTATTATGGTAGTTGAGAAAGGTATTAACCTCCATGTCTAACCTATGACTAGATTAGAATATTCTGAAAGCAAGAGAAACCCTAAATAAATGTGTAAAAATCCTAGAAGACAAGTCGTCTCAGTAAAAGAATTAATATTAAAGTATTAGATTCTAAAAGGACAAGTCAGCCCAGACAAGTGATCCAACTCATTTGTACACACTCACCTCCCTCACTCTCTCAAGGATAGTACAAGTTTGAAGCTGCATCTGTAAGATGGAAAGGTGGATACTCTGGGTTGTTTCTTGTTCACTCTCTCTAGCGCCATCTAGTCTAAGATTTGTGCCCTACCTTCTAGTATATATTTGTGGTATTATTGGTGGCACTCTTGGTGGTATTCTGATATTCTTGGTGGTATTATTGGTAAGTGAAACTACAACTGTTGCAGCTGAGTATTGTTCTTGTTATGTGGATTTGAGACTTTCTATCTGGTGTGCCATCTTTGGAGAAATATGCACTCTCTTGGTTATCTATTGGTTCCAGTGCTGCTTCTGAAATCATTCTATCTAGAAAATTTTATGGTGCATAGGGGTGGTTGAGTGCCTATGGTTGGGTGACAATATTGTTGATATTGTCTATGGTAAAATGAGCACATCAAATATTTTAACAATTATGAGGGTGGTGACACACGGTATTACAAATTTCACACCATAACCCTAACGGATTTGGGGATCCTATATTGAAGTATTGCTTGAATGTTGGAGACTCATATTTATGATGGCCTTATGTTTTATAGGTGATACACCAGACTCCCTCACGCTTTCCTTTTCCTTTCATAATTTCCTGCAATTGAATAGTTAGTGCAACCAACTGTGACTGGACTTGAGTCATCCCCACGTTATTCTCTCATACAGGGGATACTTCCAATTTCATTGCAATTTCTAGAACTTTTGACTGCATCACAACCTTTTGTTGCACCAAAGGGCAACATATATGTGACAATAAACTTACAATAAACCATTCTATGTGTTGTTCATATAGACTCTGGAATGTCAATCGATCTTTCAATATCTTAAAACTTTGGTCATAGTCCCATATTGATTCATTTACTATTTGTTTGATCTCCTTTAGCTCTGTAATGCACTACAACTGAGACTTAGGCTTCTGGAATTCTTTCAGCAAGGCTTGTCTTACCTCTGCCAATGTTCTCGTCTGAACCACAGGTGTGGTATTCTAATATTTCATATACCATAATAATATGTTATCTTTGAAGGTTGTTTTCAACTGCGCAATATTCACATCATCATCCTAGACGTTATTCACAGTCCATATCATGTCACAAATGAACAAATGTTGTTCTAGATATTCTGAATCAACCCCTTGAAAGAGAGGCATCCTTAAGGTGGGATCTACCCCTGCAATTGTGTTATACGTGGTATTATTTCCTGATAATACTAATTGATTCTGACTCAATGTAATACTTCCACTACTTTGATTACTTCCACTACTATATTTACTTCCTCCACTAACTACAATTGACAAGAATTCAGACTTTAGCTCAATTCTTGGCGAAGCACATGAGGTCGTGGGTTTGACACAGAGTCCACATTGATTGGGATCTTCTTCTAATGGACCAAGCTGAAATAACTTGTATTAATTGCACAGACTCCCTTCGATATGGAATATTGCACCAGTGTCTCTTGCCTCAATCTCACTGTGATACCCTTCTCTCTCAGCCATTGTCCTCTTCTTATTCGGTCTAACTCTCTTACCACTACGTAATAATCTAATACATTCATTTGTCACACAATATTCTTCACTCGAAATCCTCATCTCATATGTTCCCCATTCCTTCTTTTCATCCCTTTCTATGCGCATATAATTTAGTGGTTAGCTCCCAGTTCCCCTATGTGCGTGAAGGTGTTTAGAAATCAGATTCCATTGTCATCACTCCTTTTTCGCATAACAACATCTTAATCCATGTGGATATTGAATTCATGTATCTTCTGCACGGTCCCTTGAATAATTCTCTTTCAACAACACTATACAACTGAGTACAATCTATGGCAAATTCACTAGGGTAACCTCCCAACACACTATCCAACTAGTAGTCAACTGTGTGTGATGTCTTATTGCTTACTGTTGGAATACTAAGATTGGGGAGGGGTGGGTGAATTAGTATGAACACCTTTACCACTTTTAAACACAATATATATATATATCATCAGATTTCATGAGTATATAAACATAAGTAGCATCACATCAAGTACACAGTACACTAGAATTTTTGTGTAAACCCAAATAGGAGAAAACCACATACTGATTTCTTATATATATCAAGAATACATTCATAGGAAGAACCAACTTCCAAATTCTCCAGCACCAATCGGAAGGAGGCACCAACTCCCTGATTTATAGGCACCAAATTGAAGGAAGCTACAACTCCATGAATTCTCTGGATCCAACCAGAAGGAGGCTACAATCCCATGATTCTTAGGCTCCAACCTGAAGGAAGCTCTAATTCCCTGTGTTCTCTGAAACCAACTGGAAGGATGCTACAACCCCCTTTGCTTTCCCCGTCCCGCTGCCTTGAAATATAAGCACAAACCAACTGTCACTACCACAATCACTACCAATGTAACTATCACTGCCACTGTCACTATCACATCAACCTGTAACTTGTCAACCTGTCACTGTATCTAACCTGTCACTATATCCAACATGTATCCAATCTATCACTGTAAACCTGTCCAACCTATCACTGTCACCTATACTCAGCTAGATCCTCTCACATGGATTGTATACCAAGGACACCTCTCAACTTGATGTCCAACACATGCCTCTACCAAGCATGTACCAAGATCACCAATATATCATCACAAGGTATGTGTCTCAACCATGTACCAAATCATGTACCAAACCATCAACCTATAACATACCAAGCATTAACCATGTACCGCAACCTGTACCATAACAAGTGCATCAATTGTGCACCAACACCTGTACCAAACCATGCATCAACCATGCACCAACACTTGTACCAAACCGTGCATCAACCATGCACCACAACCTATACTAAACCGTGCATCAACCATGCACCATAACATGTACCATATGATTCAACCATCAACCATGTATATCAACACCATACCAAGTACAATACTTGGTATCAATTATGTGCATCAACAATGTACATCAACACCTGTACCATACCATGTATCAACAATGCATCTGAACTATATACCATATCACTCAATCATGCCATACACCATGTACCATAGGATATATCAAGCAAGTACCATCAATGGTGTATCTCAATCAAGTACCAACATCACCAAGAGATGTATATCATACATGTGCTACTATATACCAAGTGCAATCATGAACAATGTATAAAATCAATGACAACCATACACCATGTGCCAATGCTTAAAGAGTATACCAAGAATAATCCTCAAGCATATAACATTGTCACCACATAACCAAACCAGATACCAAGATACCAATACAGCCAAGATGTACTACTAACCAATGTACCATATCAATATCACCAAGATGTACCATGCATCAAAAAGACATGCCTCTCAAGCATGTACCATACCATCACCAAGCATACGATACAATCACATAAACATACATGTAACCTGTAGTTGACTTGTTGTACTGTATCATTGACCTGTAACTCTTCACATCCTTAAACAACCTGGTACCGAAATTTACCCTAGATTTTCCTTGTCATCACAGGACAAAGACTACCTATCACATAGGGCCTCGCATGACATTACTTAGGTAACCCACGGGGGTGCCTCACATGACACCCTCAAGTTGACCCGTGAGGTCCTGCTAATTTATGGTTACATAAAAACCCTTGCACTATGTAGCTTCAAAACTTTCGCTCTTTCCTCGCACTTTCTCCACTGCTTTAGATTTGTTGTTAGATTCACCAATAAACCAAAATACTAGACCATAACATTCTCACAAGATAGATATTCAATGGAAGTGTGTGTGTACTTATGAGAGACTCCTTGAGGTGTATTATACTTTTTCTAGGTAATCTCTTTCCTTATTCTTAGGGCTTCTTGAATTTCTTGTTACAACCACTTTACCCATTCATTCATTGACTTGTAACTTCTTAGGGGCTTCTTGACCATTCTTTGGGGCTTCCAACTTCACAAGGCCATATCTCCCTAATCGTGAGTAACCACGTGGGTACCACCTATCATTGAAAATGACTCGACAAGGATTATCTATTTATGAGTGTATTACCTGCATTTGCATTGCCCTTCATGTCCATATTCCTCAACCAACTTTGGGTACCATAACCATACCTCTGGGGCTTCATGTAGAATTCATAAAATGCACCCATCACATATGATGCCATTAACCACTCCATCAATGACAACTAACTTACCATCGATCTCGACCACATCTCTAGGGCTTCCAGACTTCTCTAAGGGTTGACATCAATCTCTAAGGGTTGGCATCAATGAAAACCGACTGTCCAAACCAACTTTCCAACAATATCCCCCTTTGGCATTGATAGAAACACCAACATTGATGGAAACATTGATGCTCCAACACTCATGCTCCCCCTGTGACCATTTCTCCTCATTAATGTTTCTCACTCTCCCCCTTTGACATCAATGGAAAAGGGTATCTCCCCTTGGGGCTGCTCCCCTTGTCTTCATGCATTTGTTCTTTCTTTCTGTTTCCATGCCTTTGAAATCATGGGAAAAAGGATAACCCCCCCTTTCGGTATGTACCCCCTATATTCATGATACTAAACTTTCTTTCCTGAACTCTTTCTCTTCCCTTTAATTCTTTGTAGGATATCGTGTTGATCAATGTAGGGATTCCTGTATAACTTTCCTTTCCTCTCTTCCAATGTTTTGTAATTGTTCATTGGTTCTTCCTCTTGTAAATATCTGACATATAAAACACATTCATTGCTTGATTTCAAATGATCTCTCATGACCATACTTTTCAATGATTTTCTTCTGATGATTGTCGATTTTTCTTTCCTTGTTATGTTGTGCCTTTCATTGCTTGTCTTTCTATGACCAACTGATTCTGTTGATTCCAATTGTAAATGAACTACTATGCATCTTCTCTGACTGAAGTTTTATATACCTACTAAGTATCCATCTTTGTCCATATGTCACAAGTTTTTCATAACTTTGCTACTCAATTGTTCACAATGTCGACCCATCTATCATTATAGTATCATGAAGGATTCATGACTGCAATTGATCATCACATATTCCTATTTCTTCAAACTGAGTCAAATGTGTCCACTAGTCTTTTCTATCTGTAAATCAAACTCTGCATGTATGCAACAATTTGTACTAAAGATATCCTTTCCTAAATACATATGTGGAATATAATCATAAAATTATGCATGTGCAACTGCCAACTAATACATGTGTGAGAACACTATTTCTCAATTGATCAATCTGTCATTGTGTACTTCTACTATATGAATGCTCTAACTATGTCTTCTAAAAATACTTCAAACTGCTTGAAGGATGGTTCTCTGATATGTAGTAGCTATTGCACTGACTCCCCTTGTTCAATATTCATATTCACTCGGAGTCTCCAAGTTGGGTGGCTCAAAAAAATACACTCTCTGAAGCAGAGTAATCTTCATCTTCGTCTGTAGACTCATCATCTCTCTGAACTCTAACTTCTTCCTTTTTGCCTGTAAATTGATCTTGCACTACAATTCCTGAAAGTACAATCTCTTGGGCATGTTCTTTATTCACCTACTCTTATTTTCTTTCTCGCACTGCTACAAATCCTACAACATCTGAGACCTGTTCTTTATTCACTCATTCTTCTTGTTTTTCATTTCTTCTCCAAACCTTCCTATATATGACATCTTCCTTTTTGCTTGTATATTTGTCTTCAACTCGTACTATTTCCAATCCTAAGAGTATGACTTCTGGGTGTCCTTCATTCATCTAATCTTCCTTTACATGTTCTTGTTTCTTTTATAAACCTTCTTATATTGATATCAATGTTCTTTTTCATAGCAGTATCCATCATGATTCTACACTCACGAGCTATGTGACCATAATTATGGAATTTGTAACATTCATGTTATGTGGGGCCACATATGCATTTCTTTCTTGAAAGTTTTTTCCATAAGCCCTACAATCTGCAACTTTATGTCCAAAGTTAGTACAATAAAAACAACGACCATAAAAGAAATTTACAATATGGGAGTGAATGAGCTTCTTTGTGGTGTAGTCCTTCTGAATTCCTACCTTGGCTGATCATGTCTTGATTGAAGCTTCTTTGTGGCTTGAATGCGGAGGGTCTTCTCGAATAAGTATTGCTATCATTTTTCTTTGATTCCGGTTGACCATGATTCCTTCCTTTGAGTACTTCTGCATAACTCTTACTCTTTTCTTCATTCTTTTTTTCTGGCAACCTGGAGTGCTTTTCTTAAACATTCTCTATTGATGATGTGGATGTTTTTGTCTCTTCAACGTTCTTGCTGAGATTGACGATTTTGGATCTTAATGTGACAACTTCTTCTTCAAGCTTCTCAATCTCTTCTTCTTTCTTCATCTTCTGAATCTTCATGACTTCTTCTGTTCACTTTGCTTCTTCAAGTTGGATCTTCAAGGAGATGATTTCCTTTTCAAGTCTTCTTTCTTCTTGACCAAATTCTGCTTCAAGTTGATTTAATTCCTCATTTCTTTCCTTAAGATGATCTATCAAAATCTTTTTGCTTTTCTCTGCTTCCTTTCTTAGTGTTGTTATTTCGGCTTCCAAACATTGCTTTTCTTCCATCTGAATTTTGTATAATTCTTCAATCTTTCTGGTTTCTTCTAGTTGAGATTTTAGATTTATGATGACCTGTTGGGGTTTTTTGGAACTTTCTTAAGAATTACTTTCTTTTCTTTCTTTCTTTTGTTAATTTGTTTAAGGCACTGGTTAATTCTGCTTCAAGGTCTATTGTTCCTTCTTCACAATCTTCTTCTTCTTAATATGTCTGACATGATGAGCATCTTTTTTCTTTTTCTGTACCTGCACTTTCTTTAATAGGATCTAAATCTAAGATGGGAGATTCCTTGGAATAGAGATTATGTAGCTTATCCCAAATTTTTTTGGCTGATGAATATTTTCCCACTGTCTCTCTTACCAAATCAGGTAAATCTTCCCAGATGAATTCCATTGCTATTTTGTTGTTTCTTTTCAATTCATTCTTGGTTGTAGTTTTCGGTTTCTTTGTAGTAGTGTATCCTATAACAACTGATTTCCAAACATCATATGCATGTGCTTGTAAAAATAATTTTGTTCTTTGGCGCCATATCTCATATTCCATACCATTCTGATCATTGAACATTGATGCTCCATTCTCATTGTAATCCATGATCTTCCTTCTTGTGGTTAAACTATTTCCTAAAGGAACCGACTCTGATACCAATTGTTGGAATACTGAGAGGAGGGGGTGTAACACACCTGACACCTAAGCACCCTTTCTAGGGACGGGGCATCAAGATTTTGGTTATTTTAATCATATCGAATCCTCTTTCTGAGGTCTCCATCCTATTCTACTCATTTGTATCTTTCTAACGACTGCTACCAGGCTCAAATCTGAGCTCTGGATTGTAAGTTATGACCTCTCAAATATCTTCGGGTGTTATCAGTCAAAGACCACGTGGCACCCACGTGGGTCCTTATCAATCGTGCCATCCCTAAGTTCCCTCATCCATGGTGGAATTCCACCCACTGTCCAATCCAACGACGAGACTTAATCCTTGTTTAACACATAAGCTAAAGGGGAGTTCGATGTTTGATGTTGGACGTCCCTTTTTTATTTCTGTGCACCTAAACTCCAGAGTCCCAAAATCTAGAACTCCCAAAGGAGCCTGAAATATCGCCACGTGGCTCCAGCCTTCGAACCTTTCGGCTTATCTACGACACTGTATACCAAACCTCTGGAGTCCTAAATTCCCAGACTCCC
>JASDQU010245079.1:151844-163681 GCA_032191745.1 Picea mariana
TGGCAAGGAAGAGATGACAGATGGCCCTTACAGTGTGTGACATGTGTCACATTTTAATGGGGACGTAGAGTCTGCGAAACATACGAATTGAGGTGACACGTAGCACGTCAATTGTGGGTCCACATCACCCTAGTTGACATTAGTGTGCCATGTCACTCCGATTTGATGGCCTTCCGACACCCTTAGGTCTCACGGTCGAGATGCATCCACATAGATCCATTAATCTATGGCCTTCGTTACTTCATAACTTTGACATTCAAGGGATTCGTCGTGTGGTTTCATCCTTACTCCCAGAGTGGTCACAGTCAGGCTGACCATGGGCTAGATCTATGATAATTGGATATACTAAAGGGTCCTTGGATCTACGACCCTCGTTACTTCGCAGCTCCGACCTTTGGAGGTTTCGGCATTATGGCTTCTCTGCTCTCTCGGAGCAGGACTTTGTCAAAGTACCGTAAGTGAGTCCCTCAATTGGTTGATCAAAAATCAAGAGGGGTTCTTAATGGACTCCTCAGATCCACAGATCAAGTTGATTTGTGATTGGGAAATGGGTCAGGGTTTAAACCTTGGAACAGTTCTATCTGCCATGGTTAGGAAAACTTCCAGACATCGGTCGACCTCGTGGGTAACCGTAACACAAGCTGCCTTCAGCTAGTTTGAAAATGGTAAGGTTGTAACATCTCAGAGCTCCGAACTCCCAGAGTTCCGAAGCCAGGAAGGCTTATGTCCTTTTAGTCCTAGCGCAGGGTCCCCAGACCTTGGTCATATGGGTCCTCCGAAAATTCTTGTGGGATACACGCTAATCTCTTAGATATAAATTTGGTTAAGGCCATGGAATTGAGCCCTCGATCACACAGGTGAAGGATCTGAAGGAGGTGCCCTTCTTCAACAGAGTTTGAACTTGGTATTCCCACAAAGGTAATTCGAGAGCTCAACAAGACATAAGCATTCCAGTTAAACCTACCTCCACTTTCTTGCAAACTCACGTCCCATAACTCTCTAGTTGCTAAGATGATGAAAACAAAAGACCATTCAAAAGAATGGGTTCATAGAGAGACAATAAACATTTCTACCTTAATCATTCAATGCATAATTTAGTCATAGACATGTACATTCAATCATCATTTCCATTTTCCAATACACAGAGTATGAAAATACTTATAAAAAAACTAGAAATCGTGAAGCGATTTCTTAAAGGGGTGCATGTTTCCACCCAACCGTAGGCATAACCACTCCTAAACAGATTTACCGTTGGCCACCCCTGAGCTAGACCATGATGCTCTGAGAGAGACTATTTGTTCTTGCTCCGTGATAGTCAGGGATGAAGGTTACTCTCCTCCTCCCACAAGATCTTGGAAACTGGTTTTCTTTGTACCAAGTAAGGGGGTCTGTACGAGTACTTCCAAAGTCACTCGTTAGCCCCATTTATCATATTGGACTGAAAAATGTTGCCAACAAATTCTTCCACCCAGAATGAGTTTGTTCCTCAATTTTCCTTTGAAAACCAGAGAACTGCAAGCGCTCTTCTCTTTTCTGGAGATTGTTCTCTCAACTCTGCTTCCTCGCAGACCTACCTCTGCCCCTGAATTACTTCCTTTCTTTCCTTCCTCAACAAGATTGTGTGGGTCTGAATCCCGAGATCGTGGTCAAGTATGGAAGCCTTACAAATGGGTACCCTGCCCCATCTCCTCATTAACTCTTGTGGAGGCGTTTCCAACTACCAACCTGAATGGTAATTCATTTATGGGTCAGAGGACTGTTCTGGTTCTGAGCAATTGAATCTAGTAAGGTAATGGTTCTGTGGGAGTCATCTCAACCATTTCTGGTTCCCCTCACCATCTCTCTCATAGCATCATGATATATCTTTGCAAACCCCCCTTTCAGCAGTTATGCAACACTATCCATTTTAATTAATAACATAAATACATATATTACCTTTTATAACAAAGGGTTAATCAAATACAACATTCACACATCTTTAGTCTACCACAGTCTTTTAGAAAGTTATATTTATATTTACAAGTTGGGGGAAACAAGGGTATTACAATCTCTTCCCCCTTATAGGAACGTCATCCTTGATGTTCTACCTACCGATGTTGTCTGTATGTACAAAAGTAAACAAAAATGGGTATGCATGTTTCATGGAATCCTCCATTTCCCATGTAGCTTCATCTAGACAAAAGTGTTTCCACTGCACCTTGATCTGTACAATGGTTCTGTTCCTGAGTTGGGTTTCCTTCCTTTCTATTATGCATTGTGGTTCTGGTAGGAATTCTCCCTCTGGTTCCACTTGAATCATAGACCAATTAATTATATGATTAAAATCATGTACATATTTCTTCAGTAATGAAACATGGAAAACATTATGTGCCTTCACTATGGGAGGAAGTGCTAGCCTATATGCTACATGCTCTACTCTATCCAAAATTTCAAAGGGTCCACAATATTGAGGTGCCATCTTGGCACAAACTCCCATTCTCAAGGAGCTTTTCCTAGGTCTAACTTGGAGATACACATGATCCCTTCTTTTGAACTCTCTAAAATTCCTTTTTCTGTTGGCATAGATTTTTTGTCTATCTTGAGCCACTTTCAGGTTCTACTTTATTTGAATTACTTGTTGTTCCATTTATTTCAGCATGTCTGGCCCAATTGTAATTCTATCTACTGGGTTATCCCAACTGATTGGAAATTTTCACTGTCTACCATAGAGGGCCTCAAAAGTGCTCATCTTCAATGACTCTTAATAGCCATTGTTGTAGGCAAATTCTACCAGTGGTAGGTAGTATTCCCACTTCTTAGGATGATGCATTACATGCATCCTTAACATGCCATCTAATATTTGGTTTACCCTCTCTATGTGTCCATCATTTTGAGGGTGATAGGCTGTACTAAATAGAAATTTAGTTTCAAAACCAACAAATAGAGATTTCCAAAAGTTTGAAGTAAATTTCGTATCTCGGTCGGATATTATTTCTTTAGGCATGCCATGAAGTCTAAATATTTCTTTCATGAAAATACTGGCAATATTTATTTCCTTACAAGTTGACTTGACAGGAATAAAGTGAGCAGTCTTGCTCAGTTTGTCCACAACTACCATGATGACATCATTCTGTTTGGCTAATTTTGGTAACCCTGTGATGAAATCCATGGAGATGGTTTCCTACTTCCATTCTGGAATTGGTAGGGGTTGCAACAGCCCTGCTGGATGTTGGTTCTCTACCTTAACCTGCTGACATTCTAGACATTTGACTAAGTAATTTGCTATGTCCTTTTTCATTCCTGGCCAATAAAATAGTTTCCTAGTGGCTGTGATCATATTCTGATAACCAGGATGACCAGTATATGGTCTTTTGTGTAGTTCATCCATCATGAACCTCTTCAAGTCGTCACAATTTGGGATATACAATCTACCTTTGTAATTTAGAAGACCATCATTCAACAATTGATAATCCTCATAGTTCATCCTTGTGGTCTCTTGTTCTAAGTATGATTTTACAGTCTTGAAAAGTGCATCTTTCTCTTATGCACTTTTGACTCTCTCTCTAACATCTGATTCATGGGTGCTTACAGCTTCCAAGTGAATCACTTTCATACTTCTACTAAGGGCATCAACCACCCTATTTTCCTTTCCTTTTATATGTTTGATTTCAAAATCAAACTCACTAAGGAGATCCATCCATCTAGCTTGTCTAACATTGAGTTTTGGTTGATCAAACAAATATCTGAACCCACTATCGTCTGTCATAAGCACAAATATTCTACCTACGAGGTAATGCCTCCACATTTTTAGAGCATTTACTATGGCAGCCAATTCTAGATCATGGGTCACATAATTGATTTCATGCTCATTCAATTTTATGGATTCGTAGCATATTACATGTCCTTCTTGCATAAGGACTCCTCCAAGCCCTTCCTTGAAGGCATCTGTACACACAACGAAGTTCTTGTTTGGGTCTGCAATCTTCAGCACATGTGCATTGGTTAGAAGGAATTTCAGCTCTTGGAATCTCCTTTCACATTCTCATGTCCAAAGTAATTTAACTCCCTTTTTCTGAAGGGAGGTGATTGGGCAACCGATCTTGGAAAATCCC
Source organism: Picea mariana (assembly GCA_032191745.1). Classification (NCBI taxonomy): domain Eukaryota; kingdom Viridiplantae; phylum Streptophyta; class Pinopsida; order Pinales; family Pinaceae; genus Picea; species Picea mariana. The sequence continues at coordinate 155,936 of JASDQU010245079.1, forward strand.
TTTATGAACCTCCTATAGTATCCTGCTAGGCCCATAAAGGATATGATATTAGATACATCCTTTGAGGTAGGTCAATCCATAATGGCTTTGATCTTGTCAAGATCAACTACCACTCCTTCTTCATGAATGACATGGCCTAAGTAATGAACTTGTTTCTAGAAAAAGTCACACTTACTAAACTTAGCATAGAGCTTATGTTATCTTAGCACTTGGAGCACTAGTTTTAGATGTTCTTCATGCTCTTCCCTATTCTTGGAATAGATCGGGATATCATCAATGAAAACCAATACAAATCTGTCCAATAACTTACTGAGTACATTATTCATTAGGCACATAAAAGTGGTTGGTGCATTGGTTAGCCCAAATGGCACCACTACAAATTCATAGTGACCATATCTTGTCCTAAAGGTTGTTTTGTGGATGTCTTTATCCTTAATTCACAATTGATGGTATCTAGACCTCAAGTTAATCTTGGAGAAAGTTGTAGCACCCCTTAATTGGTCAAACAAGTCATCGATCCTTGGCAAGGGATACTTATTCTTAATGGTCATCTTATTGAGTTGTCTATAGTCTATGTACAACATGAGTGTGCCATCCATATTTTTCACAAACAAGGCTGGTTCTCCCCATGGAGACACACTAGGCCGAATGTAGCCTTTTTCCATCATCTCCTTTCGTTGTAGTTTGAGCTCAATTATCTCTGGTGTACTCATTCTATAGGGTTTTCTAGACACTATCACCTCTCTTGGTGCAAGTTCTATTGAAAAGTCAATATCTCTTCTTGGAGGTAGACCTAGTACCTCTTCTGGAAACAAATATCTATACTCTCTTAATATGGAATGGTCCTCTAGGATTGGTTTGTTGTTCTCAACAAAGCCCAACACTTTTTATTGCATACAAAGGGCATATTTTTCTGCAATACTTCTTCACTTGAAGGGATGATATTTGTCTCACTGAGATAGGCTTTTGAATTCCTCGTAGGGTTATTTTTCTCCCTTCTTCATCTTCACGCTCTAAAGTTTTATTGTAATAGTCCAACTTGGTTTTATGGGCAACCAACTAGTCCATTTCAATCAACAGGTCATAAGATCCTAAAGGAAGCATGTTTAGGGTTTCTTGGGTAGGTAACCCATTAATAATGAATTGGCATGCTGGTATGACCTTTGTTACTTTTCTTTTGGTTATAGTGGCTAGTTGTACCATCCATGATTTAACATGATTAAAATACTACAATTTACATTTCTCAATAGTTTGAGGGGAAACATAACTCAAATTAGAACTAGGGTCAATTAAAATGGAAACTACATGGTTGACAATCATACCTTCCATCTCCACCACTAAAGTTTGGTGGTCAACTTGTCTATTATCCAAGGTTGCATAAATTTGTGGCATGCTCCTAGTCACATCATTCACTATGGTAGCCTATTGGACATTGTATACCCTCCTATTGTTATATTGCCTATATGGGAAATTCCTTAGCCAATGTTCTTCTCCACAACCCCAACATTTCAAGGGTTCTCTGTTTGTGTTATCAATCTTACCTGAGGCTGCTCCAAAGGGTTTGTTTCCACTCTGAGAGGGGAAATTTTGTTGATATACACTTTTAGTAGGAAGGCTCATCTTATAACCTTTTCCATGGTTATTAAATATTGATGGTTTGAACCCCTTATTCTTGAATCCCAGACTACTTTTCTTCTTCCAATCCTCAAGAGGTTCTGTCTTATTCTTGAATTGCTCGTAGCAATACCTTGCCTTCCGGATAGTGTCTTCCAAAGTATTTGGCTCATCAAACTCAATTTTGTCCCTAAAGGACTGACTTAATCCACTAACAAATAGTTGTATCTTTACTTTTTCATCCTTTATGTAGGGCACATACCTTATCAACTCAGGAAATTTGTTAATATATTCAGTTATTATGAGTTGTCCTAACTTGAGTTCATAGAACTTCTTAGTATTCCCATCAAAGTATTTCTCTGTCAGATACTTCTTCTTGAAATATTTCTCAAATTGTTTCCATGACAGGTCCTTTTCATGGATTCCTTTCACATTCCTAAGGTCCTCCCACCAAATGGAGGCCTTTCCATCCAGGTTGAAAATGGTTATTCGAGCTTTTAAGTTCTCAGAGTAGTGATGAACTCTGAAGTACTTCTTCAAGCCAATCAAACACACTTGTGATTCTTTCCCCTTCTTGATCTCTCCATCGAAAGTGGGTGGTCTATATTTCTTGAACTCTTCAGGGTCACGACTCTTGGAATGTTTCCTCTTCTTTCCTCTCCTTTGGGAATGTGAACTAGTTTTGATACTAGAAGATCCCTTGGAGTTGTTAGATTCCTCACTAGAGGATTCTTGCAATGAGTGTCTCTTGACTCCATGTTGGGCCTTCTTCGAGGTGCTCCTCCTTGTGTGACCACTTTCAGGACCATACTTTCTTATCTCAAGTGGAATTTGGGTTTTCTTAATATGATGTCTGTCCACATGACTAGTCATTGGTCCATGTTGCAACTGCCTTTGTACATTTGATAAGCTTTTCATTAAGACTGCATTAATTTCAGTTTGTTTTTCCTGTTCTTTTATCAACCTTTCATTGTCATCCTTACAACTCTATAATTCTGCCATGAGGATTCTCACGGTTTCAACCAGATCTAGAGGGGTTTCCACCACCCTCCTCTCATAATATTCTTTCTCTCTATTGTGGGAGCTTTCCCCCAATTCACGATGTGTCACCATCCTTTATGTTGTAGTTTTCCTGCGGTCCACTGACTACTTGAGTGTTTATAAAACATTTTCTATTAGTTAATGATCTACTAGTTTATGAATCAACACACAATTCAGATCTTTTTTTTTTCTTTCATAAACATATACAACAACATAAAGTTTCATTCCTTCCTTCAGTAGAGGTTTAAATAAGACTCTTAGGAATGGGGTGGGATAGGGTGTTACCATTAAATGGTCTATAATAATACTTTTAAGCGACTCGTTTGTGATCCCAAGCAGGCCAAGTGTTGTTTCCATGCTCTGATACCAATTTGTAACACACCTGACCCCTAAGTACCCTTTCTAGGGATGGGGCATCAATATTTTGGTTATTTTAAATGTCTCAAATCCTCTTTCTGAGGTATCCATCCTCTTCTACTCATTTGTAGCTTTCTAACGACTGCTACCAGGCTCAAATCCGAGCTCTGGATTGTAAGTTATGACCTCTCGAAGCTCTTCGATCGTTATCAGTCAAAGGCCACATGGAGCCCACGTGGTTCCTTCTCATTCATGCCATCCCCAAGTTCCTTCGTCCACGGTGGAAGTCCACCCATCGTCCAATCCAACGACGATACTTAATTCTTGTTTAACACATAATCTAAAGGGGAGTTCGGTGTTCGGTGCTTGATGCCCCTTTTTTATTTCTGTGCGCCTAACCTCTGGAGTCCCGAAATCATGAACTCCCAAAGGAGCCCAAAATATCTCCACATGGCTCCAGGCTTCGGACCTTTCAACTTATCTACGACACTATATTCCAAACCTCCGGACTCCCAAAGGGTTCACCCTCGCACGTGATGACGTATTGAACATGAAGGAAAGGATAGGTGGGTCCCGAGCACTCCACTCGCTAGATGGATTGAGCAAGTATGTACCAAGGGTGACACGCGGAAAGGAATAGATGACATGTGTCCCTTTAGTGGGTGGCACATGTCATGTTTTAATGGGCACATAGGGTCTGCAAAATATATGAATCAAGGTGACACATGGCACATCAATATTGGGTCCATGTCACCCTGGTTGACGTCAGTGCACCACGTCACTCCAGACTAATGGCCTTCTGACACCCTTAGGTCTCACGGTTTAGATGCATCCACGTAGATCCATTGATCAATGGCCTCTGTTACTTCGTAACTTCGGCGTTCGGGGGATTCACTATGTGGTTTTGTCCTGACTCTCAGAGTGGTCGATGCCAGGATGACCATGTTCTAGATCTACGATCATGGGAGATCCTGAAGGGTACCTAGATCTAGGATCCTCATTACTTTGCAACTTTGACCTTCAAAGGTTTCGACGTTATGGCTGCTCCGCTCACCCAGAGTATGACTTCGTCGAAGTACCGTATGTGAGTCCCTCCATTGGTTGATTGACGGTTAATAGGGGTTCTTAACGGACTCCCCAGATCCATGGCTCACATCGATTCATGACTTGAAAATAGGCCAGGGTTTAACAATGGAATAGGTCTATCTTCCATGGTTAGGAAAACCGCTAGATGTCGGTCAACCTCATGGGTAACCGTAACACAAGTTGCCTTCAGTCGGTTTGAAAATGGTAAGGTCGTAACACCCCATAGCTCCAAACTCCCAGATTTCTGAAGCCAGGAAGGCTTAGATCCTTTTGGGCCTAGCATAGGGTCCCCAGACCTTGGTCATATGGGTCCTCCAAAAATTCCTGTGGGCTACACGCTAATCTCTTAGCCGTAAATTTGGTTAACGCCATGGACATGAGCCCTCGATTACACAGGTGAAGGATCTGAAGGAGATTCCCTTCTTCCACAGAGTTTGAACTTGGTATTCCCATGGAGGTAACTCGAGAGGTCGGCAGGACATAAGCATTCAAGTTAACCCTACCTCGACTTTCTTGCAAACTCATGTCCCATAACTCTTTTGTAACACCCATATAGCATGTTAGGAAATTAATCATTCCTTGAATACATACACAATAACAACTTTCTTTTAACATAATTTCATCGATTTTCATTTACACAATTCTTCTACATTTTCTCAATGATAAATCTAAATAACATGATGGAATAAGTAATAGGTTAACTCTAAGATTTAGAACTTAAAACAAAAGTATATAAAAATATAAATAACAAAATACCACAAAAAAATACCTCCTCCTTCGTTTGTCGAAGCTCATCATTGTAATGTAGTCTTGGGTGCTTCCAAGCATTCTTTTCCCGCTTTCCCAGAGTGAAACAACCAAATCCTGCCAGCCAACTAGGATCCTAGCCGGCTTCCTAGCTCCAAAAAACCTTTCAGTTTCTTGGCCCTCCGTGCCCATGACTCCAAGAAAAGCAAAGCACAAATGCTCAAACAAAACCATCATAACACATATATCTTCCAAAGATTTCACAACCTCTCATCATTCTCAAACCTCTCAAATCCCCCCTTCCTCACCACTTCTCCTCCCTATTTATCAAGTTTCCATACACCCTTCCCCAAGTCTCCTCAACCACCCTCATTATTATCCATCAACCTCCCTTATCTAGATTTTTGGGAAAAGATTAAAATAAAACTAAAATATAAATGACTTGAATTAAACAACAATAAATAAAATGAAAAGTCTTTCTTCTCATGCTAGCTAATAAATGTAATTTGACAATTTTCCCAAAATGTACATAACACCTCATCATGCCCATTTAATTCATCATACCCACTATCTATCAAAGTCAAGAAGGTATTTAATGCTTCTAGATATTTTGTATGCAATATAATTTACATATTCAATAAACATTCAATTAAATAGTTAATAATTTACTTTAATAATTAATAAATTAATTAGTTGTACTAGTGTACATGGGTAGGGTATGTGTGCGTAGCTAGAGGACACATATCTCATGTATGTACTAATGATAAACAACCATTGCCTCTAGTGCATAGTTCCTATATGATCACCAAGACATGTAGGACAACAGATCAAGTAATGCATCATTTAATAATCTTAACGAACAAAATTACACCAATTCATCAATAACTCATCATAACACTTAAAACATCAATAGGAAATCAAAGAGGGTTTTAAACATGGTAGGAACCAAGTGATTAAAAAATAGTGGCATCTCTAATCCCCAATTAGTATTCTCAACTAACATCGAAGCATCCTTCCTTCCTAACCAACTTCCATCTTCCATCCTATCCTTTCCTCTGTTGGAATAAGTTGGAGCATCAACTATATTGACCTAACTCCAGATAGAACCCATAAGCGGAAGTGTCATACATCTTGACCAAGCTTCCCCAACAAGCAACTAGCAGTCGCCATCACACATCTAGGGGAGCGTGACTTTGCACGACCCTCCCACGACTGTAGGTTTCTGAGGATAAACGGTGGACAATACCTCCACCCCTCCTTATAGAACTAGGGTCAACACCCTACATCAAGACCTATTGTGCCACTACTGTTCTTAGAGTCACGTCATCAAACAACCACTCTGGAAAAATTGTGTGTCCTGTCAAAACCACACTTACCACAAATCATAGCAATAGTTTGAATCATAAATTTATAACTTATAACATACACTATCGTCTTGATGTCTGTGACATCCATGTTACCTCATCATTGTAGTCATTTGGCTATCACATAGCTCATCAAACTGTGGGTTAGTTCACCAATAACTCGTATCTATGTATATACATCATAATTTCATATAAGAATCTGTATCTGTATTGGCATTCAATTAAGAAATCTATGTTTATTTTTATAATGGCTTGCATATGTTATGCATTCACAACATAACTTTGATTCGATATCCATGTACCTAAATTCCATATCTTAATTTTCATGTTTATACAAATCAAAAGAGTTATCATCATCATGAGTATATAACAATGAAAATAATAGTATGCAACACATAAATGGGTCAAGATGTACACTTGTCACGTTTCTATATCAATATTGCTGAGTCCAAATAGTTGTTACATCTTTAGCTGCTAAGTTGAGGCAAATAGAAGACCATTCAAAAGCATGGGTTCATAGAGAGACAATAAACATTTCTACCTTAATTATTCAATGCTGAATTTAGTCATAGACATGTATATTCAATCATCATTTCCATTTTCCAATACACTGAGTATGAAAATACTTATAAGAAAACTAGAAATTGTGAAGCGACTGCTGAAAGGGGTGCCTGTTTCCACCCAACCGTAGGCACAACCACTCCTGAATGGATTTACTGCTAGCCACCCCTGATCTAGACCATGATGCTCTGAGAGAGACTATTTGTTCTTTCTCCGCGATAGTCAGGGACGCAGGTTACTCTCCTCCTCCCACGAGATCTTGGCAACCGGTTTTCTCTGTACCAAGCAAGGGGGTCTGCACGAGTACTTCCACAGTCACTCGTCATCCCTGTTTATCAGCTTGGAATAAAAAACATTGCCAAAATCTTCTTGCACCCAGAAAACAAGTTTGTTCCTCAATTCTCCTTTGAAAACCAGAGAGTTGCAAGTGCTCTTCTCTCTTTTGGAGATTGGTCTCTTGACTCTGCTTCCTCGCAGACCTGCCTATGCCCCCAAATTACTTCCTTTTTTGCCTTCCTAAACAAGATTGCGTTGGTCTGAATCCCCAACTCGTGGTCAGGTTTGGAAGCCTTACAGATGGGTACCCTGCCCCATATCCTCATTAAATATTGAGGAGGATTTTCCAACTAACATCCTGACTGGTAATTCATTTATGGGTTAAAGGACTGTTCTAGTTCTAAGCAATTAAATCTAGTAAGGTACTGGTTTGGTGGGGTTTATCTCAACCATTTCTGGGTTAGAGGAATTTTCTAGTTTTGAGCAATTAAATCCAGTAAGGTACCGGTTTGGTGGGGGTCATCTCAAAAAATTTTTGTTCCCCTCACCATCTCTCTCATAGCATCATGATCTATCTTGGCAAACCCCCCTTTCAGCAATTATGCAACACTATCCATTTTAATTAATAACATAAATTCATATATTAACTTTTATAACAAAAGGTTCATCAAATCCAAGATTCTCACATATTTAGTCTACC
>JASDQU010245079.1:165538-177384 GCA_032191745.1 Picea mariana
ACCGGAGCGATGGAGAACTGCTGGATCAAATACCCCTTGGGAGCCGTAGCCCGAGTTAATTGGGTTTTGAAAATCATAATTCGGGTGTCCTGTGCCATAAACGCTGCCATTAAACCTTGCTTGTTAGTGCGCTGTGGGAGGGTACCTTTCGCTCGCGCGAAGGTCCTCTGCATTTTGCCATGAATGCTCGCCTTCATGAAGGTGAAATGGGGGAGGCATGGTGAGCCGGTGGCTGCGTTAATGCAGCATGCTGGCGCTTCTTACGTGGCACAATTGCGTCCCTTAGCACCCCATCCGGGGGGTTTAACTAACATATTAGGACAGTCAGATTATCAAATTAATTATAATTAATAATCCCTATACATCTATTTAAGCGGGGTCGTTACAATACTGAAGGGAAAGACCAGGTATCAGACTATGAGTTTTCTTCATGAAGTCTTGTTCTTCTTTATCAACTCATTTCTCTATTTCCCTTCACAGATAAAGAGGAATATCCTCTGCTTTGCATATTCAAATGACAATAAGCCTTCCTTCATTCATCCATCCTTGGAAGAAGAAGACATTCCCTCTTCTTGTGTTGTAGATGTCAATCCTGTGTCTTCACCTCAGCCTATTCATAAAAGTGAGATATGTATTGCATCTCCTCTCAAAATTGATCACCCTTGTAGCCTTGAGGAGGTTGAAAATGATTCAAAAACTTTTTAGATCTCATTACCTCATGTTGTTTATGTTGAACCTCCCCATCCTCTTGTTGAATCCCATATTCAGCCTACAATTTTTCAAGCTAATATTAGAGACAGGATGTTTAAGCCTCTAAGGCTGCCACATCACCTACATCCCTATCCTCCTTATTCCTTTGAGTATCTTCCTCAGTTTTTTGGGGAGGATCATGTGACAGCTGAGAGGCACTTGGGGGCCTTTGAGAAATTTATTGATCAGTTTGAGATCGTTCATGATGATGTTACCATGAGTTTGTTCTCACATTCCCTTTCTGGAGATGTTGTTGTGTGGTTTAGATGTCTGGAGGTCAGTTCTATTGGTTCCTGGACCGAGCTATGCCATGCTTTTTTAAAGTGTTGGGGTGAGAAAAAATCCCTTGATCAATACTGGTTTGAGTTTAATTCCTTGAGGAGATGGGAAGAGGAAGCCTTGGTTGTCTTCAACAAGAGGTTTTACAGTGTTTATTATAGTATGCATGTGGAGATCAGACCCACAGAGACTGTTGCCATGGTGTACTATGTCATGGCTCAGCATCCAGAGCTTGTCCTTCTCTGGAGAGAAAGGAAATCGTCATCGTTAATACATCTGTTTGAAGATGTTGTAGAGGTTGAAGAGAACATCATGGCTAGAAAAAGGGTTCATAGGCATGCATATCTCGAAAATTTTCATGTACATGAGAAAGAAGACCTCTCAATCTGTTTCATATTCTGAGCAAGAAGATAGTGAATATGAATCAGATCTGGAACAACAACAAGGAAGTATATATGATTCACAGTTGGAATCAGGTTCTTAACATTTGTAGATTTTTCTATGGGCAGGAACTCATATCAATCTTATGATCAGTTTCTAGAACATTTTGAGCATGTAACAGTGGCTGATTGCATAGATAAATGTATGTTTTTGGCTGATCATAGTTATGATGTTCTAAATCCTACTACACCTTTATATTGTGACCATTCTTATGAAGAAGAGATGGAAACTGTTGATGATCAAGAGATGTCCTCAAAAGAACAAGGAAGGAATTTATTTGCAAGCAGAGAGAATTTTATAGAGGAGCAGCTTGGTCTTCTAAAGCAGCCAAGATTCTGTCACATTATTCACAATCCTGTGGCCTCATACCTAGAGTCATACATTTCATATTTTCTGAAATTTTCAAATTGCATTATTTCACCAATACTCACAGGCGAGTATGGTGTTATGAAAGATTTCCAAGACCACACTATAGGGCCTTTTCCTTTATTAATTAAGGAAAAGCATTGGGTGGAAATCATCTACCCTAGACCTGCAGAAAACACAGAGCAACATGTAAAGGAGGAGCTTAGTGGGAAATTTATCTCCTGTCCAGAACTTGTAATTGAGAAGGTATCACTTGGTATCAGCCAACCTGCATCAGTTCTCCACCCACCTGTGCACTCTGAGAACATCACACAATGGGTGAGCCGAAATAAAGGACATGAGTTAATTTCTTACCAGTTGAGCTCCCCTGATTATAAATTTTGTGATCCTGTGGGATTATATATGGAGCTGTGTTTTCCAAAATCATTGGAGCCTGCAGATTTATTCACCTTATCATCATTTGGGGGTATAGTCAGTGTTCCAATCCATGTGCTCATTTTTTTATCATACTTCCTTAGCCTTTTGTGGATTATCTGCAGTAAAGAGAAGGATCATATTACCAGGCAGTCTGGGTGGCTATGGTGGAAGTTTGCTTTCACCTAGTGCTTTGTAAAAATCAGTTAGCTTGGGTTTATGTACGTAAATAAGCTCCTCCTGGAGCCCATGTGTTTTTTTTTCATTTTTAGGATAGTGTGTTTGTCGGCTTTTATTTCTCAGAAGGATGTTTTTTTAGCATGACTCCATAGCCCAATGCAGAAGGCGACTGGAACTACTTGTTCTTGGTAGCTTGCAGGGAGCATGCCATCCCTTGTGGAGCCAAATGTTATCACATACAGTTGTCAAGGGAAAAAGGTCGTCCAAGTTCATGGTCTGCACAGGAAGCGTCCGAGTGCAACATGCAAAGTAGCTCATTGCGGGCTTAAAATACAAACAGATAGGTTGAATTTTGTCAGCGGTGGAGATTCCAGGAGCATTCCACATTAACGGTCGTCGGGCATTTGGGATTTCAAAATTTCATGAATTATAGCGCCATGAGAAAGGTTGAATCCCAAAGTCCCGAAGCAGATCTTGGTCGTCGATTCGAAAAGGGAAGATCTATTCCATTGATCTGAAGAGGGAAGATTTGAGCCACTGATCGTAAATCCTCACCCAAGATCACAAGATTGACGACCACAGTCCATTGCGGGGACGCGACATGCTCGGGCGATAATTTTCTTGAGTGGTCCCGTAATTGAAGCCGTGGTTTGGAAAAAATAATATGTGGAAAAAGGTGGTGGATTGCGGGCTCAAAAGTGGTGTGAACCCAAACCACCTTTGAGCAGCCGCACAATCATGTGTTTATATAGCTTCCTATCCGAGAGAATTGTGTGACCGTCCCCTGGGAATTAAGCCATGTTTAAATCCTGATGTAGGTAGTTAATGAGAGTGAGAGAGGTGATTGAAACCTTGTCTCACCACATAAATGGAAAACATGCAGAGAGCGGCCGTAAAAGCAGAATGTCAATCCTTATGAACAGATTTTTCTATAAAGCACATAACTGTTCCTGGCTCACATCTGACATGAGGAGGCCTACACAATCTTACAGAGAAGGCACCGACTGAAAAACGTTAATGCAGTGGTCCGATAACACTCCTGGTGGTTGCAACATTTATTATTATATATAGGCAGTTTTAGTATTTTGTTAGGGTCGATGGTTGAGCTAGGCTCCCACATTATAAAGCTTTGATGAAAGCTCTGGTTATCTGTTATGTAATAGGATTTGAGATATCCTGTTTAATATAAGTCATCTTCTTTCCATCTCTTTGTAAAAGTTGTGTTAGAACACTCGGGCATGGAGGATCCAGTCGAGGGCCGTATGTTGTTGTTATGAAGGTTTGATTTCAACAGTATTATGACCAGTTTTAATCAATTAGTTTTGTTATCTTTTTCCCTCTCACACTGAAGATCTTGGGCATGGATGATCCAGTCAAGTTGTTGTAGTTGCATCATGATGTATGTTTGATCATTGTGTTGTTATGAATCTATTTCTTAAATAGACTTTAATGTCTGAAACTTTGAATCCAAGAGGATCTTGTGTTTGATTTTTTCTTCCTTAGGCTGTTGGAGGAACTGATGTCCATAGTAGACCTCTACATTCTCCTCACAAAGTATTCCTTCTATTCACCTTTAATCCAAATTACTAACTAAAGTTGAATCAAGACCTCATCTGCCTATGCATACCAGTCCAGTTTTCTGATTTAAAGCGATATCATCTTGAGTCTGCGCCCATTCGACCCCCCTTAAATTTATTCATTGTGACATACAAACTGATAGGTACTAGGCTTACCTCCCCTGCAACTAGGAGGTGACTTCTAGTGCTAAAAAAAGGCATGGTTATTGATCATACCTTCAAATTCAATCATGTGTGATTGAAACTCAACTTTCTTTTTGTCTAGGGATGCATAGATTCTTGGTACTCTCCTGCACATGTCATCCACTATTTCAGCTTGCTGAACATTGTGAACAACTCTCATCTTGTCCATTTTGTGAGGACAATCTCTATAGCTATGATCTCCTTTATAACCCGAACATTCCATAGGTGTCTGCTTTGGCCTTTTCCCACCTACTTCAACCATCCTGGGCTCTCTCAAAACTAGTTTTCCTTGAGGACCATTCTTGAAAAATGGTGGTTTGTTTCCCTTCTGCCTTTGCTCCCTCTTAAACTTATTCTTGTCTTCCCAAGATTTTTGGAAAGTAGGCTTTTCTTTTTGTTGATAATATAAGCATTTTTCTCTCCTTATAGTTTCTTCCATAGTTTTAGGATCATCATATTGGATCTTGTCACTGATGGAAGATGGCATCCCACTCAGATACCTTTGAATCTTAATTGTCTCATCCTTGATGAAGGGAACATACTTCAACAACTCCAAGAATCTTCTTTCATACTCATCAATGGACAGACTTCACAGCTTTAGTTCAAAGAAATCTTTCATTTTCTTGTCATAACCTCTTAGTTAGGTACTTCCTTTCAAAATGTCTCTTAAATTCCCTCCATTTAACATTCTTCTCTCTGACGTGTTGTACTTGCACAAGTTGATCCCACCATACAGATGCCTTCCCTTTGAGTTGATAAATGGAAATTATTCCTTCTGCATGAGAATAATAATTATGCAATTGAAAATAATTTCTCATGCCAACAACCATGTCTCTGCATCTTCATCCTTCTTATGCTCCCATCAAACATAAGAGGTTTGATTTTGTTCATTTCCCCTCATAGCTCATCTTCCCCGGACCTCTTATGCTTCCTAACAAGGGATGGACTTGAGTTGTTGTGTGCTCTCTTATTGGAATTCCTCGGGGAGTGCTAGTGATGCCGACTAATACTTCTTATTCTTCTGGGACTTCCTGATTTGCTTGAGCCACTCTCCTTATCCAATTTATTTTCTATTCTTTCCAGGCTTTGCATCAACTTCACGCTGAATTCTCCCTGTTTCTCCCTGTATTTCATGAGATTTTTGTTATCTGCTCGGTGAGTTTGTACATCTTTTTGAAATTTTTTAATGATTTTCTTCATGTTCTCTTCTTTATCTATCTCTTCTCCATGGCCATTGGAGTTCGATCCTTCAACTCCCAAATGGAAATCAATTCCTCTCACTTCATCCTCCAAAATGTAAGCATCGTGTGCCTCCTCCATGCTCTGCACTATGCAACAACTTGGTTCGGCCCGTCAATTGTCAACTCTGCAAAAATGTGCAGTCAACCAGATTTTTGTCAGGCTATCAGTCTTTAATAATTTTCCAGAATAAGCCAATCTGATTCATAATAACAATATCAGATTCCATTTTATGCAGGTCTTGGTCAGTCAAGAACCCCTCGGGCTTCAATATCCAAGCCAAATTCTGTTCTGCAACAAATTTTGGGCACTAGCCCCTTTTCTTCATCCCTTGGTTCGCATGTGACCATGGCTATGACCCAGCGCTTATGACTTGGGCGCTTATCCAGAACCCTGAAACTTCACCTCCGGGCTTCGACGGATTTCAAAGCACATGAAAACAAATCTCTCGGAGTGTCGTATTGGAAAACTCACGAAGTAGGGTGTATCAACAGTTCACGTCTCCCAGCATCCAATGGTTGATACTCATTATTGAACTCCAGGCTTCGGGGTTCCATGAGTTCGGATCTTCGGGGCTACGGGACTTTGGATGATTCCACCTTTTCTCAACCCAAAAATCTCGAACCGTGAGTCTCTGCATACTTCCACGTCACCACAGTGACGTCATCGTGTCACTTTACTTCAGTGTAATGGAACTTTGGGGGTTTCTTCCTCCCATTCCATCACAAGCCATTTCTTCTGGAGTGTCCAATCTTCGGACTTCACGATCTGGTGCCACGCATCCACTGGGGCCCACAGTTTCCGTGCTTGAACTAAAAGATACCAAAAAGTCACATCAAACTTTGTACTTTTCAAATTGCGGGGACATGGGTCAGTGGTTTTGAAGTAACCCATTAATTGTTCCACAATTTTCCTTGTGCTGACACATACCCCTTCTGGGAAACCGTGGTTTGGATTATGGGACCGCCTTGTAGAATTATCTGTTGCGCATCTTCGATCTCTACAATTCCACCTAGCCATCGATATTGATAGATCGTGATCAAAGTTAATGTGGGCCCGATCCAGCTAACTTCTTTGCCAAGTTTAACTGTCTTGTGTTGTGTTCTAACTGTATTTCTATCTTACAAAGGTTCTTAATTCACTGACATGTGGCACACATCCCATGTGTCCACTTCGTCCTTTGTGACGTCAGCAGGCCACATCACTTAGGGACTTCGAGCTTCAGAAGATTTCATCTTTGCATACCCCATTTCTCCCGAAATTCGGACTCCCAAACTTTCTTACCTTTCGCTCTTGTCTTAAACCTACGGTTTTGATGTGTCATTGGTCAAATCCAATGGTAAACACTTCCCCCCCCGAGCTCTACGATTAAGATCCTCTTCGGGACTTCGGAACTTCGGCTTCAACCCTTTCTTCTCTATTACACATAAACTTTGTTGAAGTTGTGAAGTCGTAAGTACTTAGGGGTTAATCTTCATGCACCTTTCTCCAGATCTGATGGTTTTTCAAGGATCCTCCTTCTCCCGAATAGATCCCACGGCCCAACTTCAAACCTTGTGGTTCCAAACCCATGGTTATTGTTGTCTCTTTTCTCTACTATCGTTCTTGAACCTCTATACCTCCCGAGCTTCCAAACATGGCCAAGGTGTTCTCTTGGCACTCTTGAATGTTCTGAAATTCAATTTTTTCCTTTTAACAACAATTATTTTCCAAAACCTTTTCTTCGGCTTCCACTAACATGGCCCATCCAGGCTCAGTGTTGAAACCATGGCTTTGATACCAATTTGTAACGTCCCTCGACCAACGACCCCGGCTGGGTAACGCTACTGAAGCAACCTTTACTTTTACTTTACTTCTCTGATACCAATTTGTGTGACATTCTCAGCCTTAAACAATAGGCTAGGCCATGCCACTGAGTAACTTTGCGGAAACAATCACATATAAAATTTAACTGAAAGATAGAGATAACATCTGGTATTCACACATATAAATATATATTTATCTAATGCAATTAAACAGACGTCAATACTCTACTCATACACTTGTTCATGCGGAAGCAACATTAACAAATACATGCAACATATATATACATGCATTACTCATTAATTACAATGCAAATACAAATACACAACATACAACGAAGAAAGAATTGGTACTTATATTTTAATAGATGACCACCAACTGCATGCAAACCTTCCACGAACCTCCCATCCTTAGACCACGTTGCTTATCATGCTCAATAGTGGGTCACCCCCGAGATGGGACTAAACTCCACTAGGCAAGGGAATTCTAGGCTTAGCAAGGACAACAAGGAAGTTGCACAGAACAACAGGAAGGATATTTTATCCCAGGAGCCACTTATGCCCACAACCCAAAGACCCTCATTCCCCACATGCCTGCTCCACCCCAGGAGGGTACACCTTCACTAATACAAGTCCATCAGCTACTACACCTCCCTTACCTTGGGCTTCAATAGCAGGCTAGACCGGAAGTCTCAAAGTAATGTAGCTGCTATGGGAATCCCTCCATGAGAAATCACTTCCCAACAAACTCACTCACCTGGGAGAGTTTCTCACAGGCCTGGAAACCTGCTTCTTCAATTCATCTCTTATGTCAAACTGACATAGGTGATGTCAACAACAGAATTCGGGCAACACACAGGTGAAGTCAACCACAAAAAACAGGTATGGACACAGAATATAACAACAAACCAAGCTTATCCAAAACTGTGTTGGCAACAACTGCCAACCGCTACGACACATCACGACTCAGGAGAAATACAAGTTCATCGGGCTTCAAAGGAAATACGCAGGACAACTCCAGTGTCTTCAGGTTACACTAGCACGTGCATCAGTGGGGAGTATGGCTCTCTTCCAGGGTGGCTAACCTCGCGAGAGTACCGACACCATGGTGAAGTATCATGACAGTCGTGAGACTGGTGAGTGAGCACCCCCCCAACGAGCTGACTTTCCCACTTAAAACTGCATGTGCCCAGGTTGACACATGTCTCCCTGAAATTGTATGAGCTCCACTTAACACTTGTCTCCCTTTTCCCCAGGAACTTAGGACAACATGGTTATATCAAACCTTGGCTTCTAGGAAATAATAATATAATATTATTCCTTTAGAGGTAAGCCCTCTAGCTTAGCCCTTATTCCTAGACACTTAGCCCCTTCCCCACCTAGAGGAGCTTAGTCCCCCATAAATATTTCTTCGTGGAGGGTCTACACGCAGTAGTGTAATTTTATTAATGATATGTGTGTATTTACATATAAAAAATCAGGCTCATTGGCCTTAGCATCTAGCTCACCATCCTACTAAACACATAAGTCTCCCAGCTTATAACCACTCAACTCACCAGCCTATAAGCATAATTACAACCCTGGGGTGTTATAGGCGACCAACCCTGTGTTTTTCATGTTGAGCTTTATACTATGCTTGACGTTTCTCCAACTGTTCCATGACTGCTTGGTGTACTTGTTTGATCCTCTGGATGAACTTGTGGGATCTGTCTTCATTTCTATCTTCATTTGAATCGACATCTCTCTCATACATCAAGTCCAAAGGAACTTTAGGTAGGTACCCAAAACATGTCTCAAAAGGTGAACACTAAGTGGAGGAATGTAAGAATCAGTTGTAAGCATGATGTACTTAGGGTATTTTTTCATCCAATACTTTGGGATGCTTGTTGCAGTAGCCTTGAAGCAAAAGTACCATTGTTCGGTTAACAACCTATGTCTATCCGTCGGTCTGTGGATGGAAAGCAGTGTTCCTCTTCAACTTGGTGTCCATCATTCTCCACAATCTTGTCCAAAAATCCCCAAGGAATCGAGTATCTCGATCCGAGATAATGGATGTGGGTAACCCAAAGTGAACCCAAACATATTGAAAGAACGGATTATCAGTCTGCTCAATAGTGATCTAATTTTTACATGACATTAAGATACACATCTTGTTGAACCTATCCACTACAACATACAAATAGTCATGACCCCTTTTCGACATTGGTAAACCCCCTACAAAATCCATGGAGATACTTTCCCATGGATGGGATGGAACAAGTAGTGGTGAGTATAGCCCCAGATTTCTATTAATGGGCTTACAAGTAGAACACATCACACACCCCTTTACATATTTAGTTACAATTTCTTTCATTTGGGGCCAGTAACAAAACATCTGCAAATGAGCCATAGTTTTTCCTACCCCAAAATTCTCAGACACAAGAGAAGTGTGAGCTTCTCGTATTACATGGACTTGTTCACTTGTTACATAGCTTTCCAAGATGGTAGAGTAGTTTTCCCTGCAGACAATAGTTCTATATCCGTGCACCATAGGTTAGCTTCTCATATACTTCTCTAAAATCTTCATCATTGACATATTGTTCCACATAGCTATCATGAGATAAAGAAGCATTCTTCAAAATAATAGAAGCAACAATAGGAGGTCTAGAAATCATATCAGCTACCTTGTTACTTGTACCCTTTTTGTACTTGATTACCAAATGAAATTGATGTAGGAATCCCATCCATCTATAATGTCGAGATTGTTGCAATTTGNGTTGCTTCTATTATTTTGAAGCAACAATAGGAGGTCTAGAAATCATATCAGCTACCTTGTTACTTGTACCCTTTTTGTACTTGATTACCAAATGAAATTGATGTAGGAATCCCATCCATCTATAATGTCGAGATTGTTGCAATTTGGTTTGTGCTTGGAGATACTGTAAGGGTTGATGATCTGTATGTATGATTGTTTCCTTCCCTAACAAGTAGTGCTTCCATTTCTTTAC
Organism: Picea mariana; assembly: GCA_032191745.1. Classification (NCBI taxonomy): domain Eukaryota; kingdom Viridiplantae; phylum Streptophyta; class Pinopsida; order Pinales; family Pinaceae; genus Picea; species Picea mariana. The sequence continues at coordinate 175,757 of JASDQU010245079.1, forward strand.
GTTTTGAACTAATGCATACAACTCTTTATCATATGTAGGATGGTTAACAACAGCTTGGTTAAAATTTTTAGAGTGGTAATAGATAGGCTTACGATATTGCATCAATATTTCACCCATGGCATGTCCGCTAGCATCTATCTCGATCTTGGAGGGTTGTTGAAGATTCAACCTAATATTGGTGTGGTACTGATCTTTTCCTTCAAAGTGTCGAAAGCTTTTTGTTTCTTTCCTCCCCACTGAAAAGTGTTCTTCACATTGGTTAAGGCATGCAAAGGAGTTGCTATAAAGGAGAAGTTTGAAATGAACCTCCTCCAATATTGGACTGTACCTAAGAAGCTTTGTATCTTGGTTAAACTTTTGGGCTCAGGCCAATTTACAATTACATCAATCTTGGAAGGATCAATTTTAATTGTCCTCCTCCTACAATATGACCTAAGTACACAAGTGCAGTTTTGCCAAATTCACATATTTGACAATTTTACATACAAATTTTCCCTTTGAAAAGTATCCAATACTTGCTTTACATGCCTCACATGTTCATCCCAAGTCCCTCTAAAAATAAGAATGTCGTCTAAATATACAATCACAAAATCATTTAGAAAAGGCCCGAATACATCATTCATCACAAGCATGAAGGTTGTTGGAGCATTACAAAGCCCAAATGACATAATTAACCACTCAAACAATCCTTGTTTGGTTTTAAAGGCAGTCTTCCATGCATCATGTTCTGCAACCTTGATCTGATGGTATCCACTGCGCAAGTCCAACTTAGTGAAATAAACAACATTCTTTAACTTATCAAGTAAATCATCTATACGAGGAAGAGGGTATTGATTTTTCACCATGATTTTATTTAAGGCCCGGTAATCGACACACATTCACCATGTGTCATCTTTCTTTGGAACCATCACGATCGAAGAACCACAAGGAGATGAGTTGGGCCTGATGACCCCTTGATCCAATAAGCCTTGTACCTGCTTCTTAATCTATGTCATCTCTACAGCTGACATCTTGTACATTCCCACATTAGGAAGAGGAGAATCCTGCTGAAGATGTATTTCATGTTGGATTCCCTCTTAGGAGGTAATTCATCTGTTTCCTGGAAAATATCATCATACTTAGTAACAATATCAATTAATTATTTCTTATGAGAAGGATCACATCTTTGGAAAGAATCATATGTTCTGATAATTTCTCCCTTACGACCATGAATACATATCTCTTATTAGTGTTTACGAGTCTCTTCATTTGTCATGCACTAACAAGTGTTGTGTTTACCCTCATGTTGTGAGCTCTAAAAATATATTCCACTCCTCCTTTAGTAAGGTGGTATTTGTTCTCATGACAAAAGAAGACTTATTTTCTATCATAAAGATAAGGACTCCCCAACACTATGCCACATATATCAAGTGATACAACATCCAAATCTACTTCATCAATCAACTTTGAAGCAATAGAAAATCTGACCCTACATTTTTTGGTGACATTAAGTTTTTCTTTATCACATACCCAAACAAGAGGATAAGGCTTTGGATGTGGTTTCGTTTCAAGACCCATCTTTTTGACAAGTGCTTTAGATATCAAGTTTACTTGGGAACCCGGATCAAATAATGTATCTATCTTAGTGT
>JASDQU010245079.1:180912-198903 GCA_032191745.1 Picea mariana
TTGGTACATGGGTTTATGCATGATATGGTATAAGTTTTTGTACATGATATGGTATAGGTTTTGGTACACGACTAATGCATGATATGGTATAGGTATTTGGTACATGTTTTGGTACATGGTTGAGACACATGGGTTGATGATGGTATAACAGTTACAATGATAGAGACAGTGGAAGTTACAGGTTGATGTGATAGTGACAGTGACAAGTTGGATAATAGGTTTATTACAGGTTGATGAGATAGTGGCAACGACAATATCAGTGGTAGTGACAGATTGAGTTTGCACTTATATTTTAGGGAGACAGGATAGGGAAAGGAAAGGGGGTTGTAGCCTCCTTCCAAGTGGATCTAGAGAACTCAGGGAATTGGAGATTCCTTCAGGTTGGAGCCTGTAAATCAAGGGTTCATAGCTTCCTTGTGGTTGGAGCCAGAGAATACAGGGAGTTAGAGCTTCCTTCAGGTTGGAGCCTATAAACTAGGGGGTTGGAGCCTCCTTGCAGTTGTAGTTGGTAAATTATGGAGTTGTATATTCCTTCAAGTTGGATCCTGCAAATAGGGGGTTGGATATTCTTTACAGTTGGTGCTTCCAATGAATGTATTTTTTTTATATATAAGAAAGCATTTCGTGGTTTTATCCCATTTGGGTTTCCATGTAAATTCTAGTGTATTGTGCATTTGATATGATATTGTTGAATGGTATTGCTTATGGTTATATGCTCATGATACATTGAATGCAATCATAGATGATATACTACTAATAAAGTTGAATTTTATATATTGTGATTGAAAGTGGTAAAAAGTACTCATACTAATTCACCCTCCCTACTCTCAATATTTCAACAATTGGTATCAAAGCAGGTCTTTCAACAATCAGTTCAACCACTGGAAGGTAGATCATGGATATCATGGATAATGGATACAAAGCTATTGGAACACCATGGTTTGATGGTCATATTGGTTTGAGCTATGAGATATGGAGCAACAAGATGAAAGTGTTTTTACAGGCACGGGGATATGATGTTTGGCAATCAGTTGTTACATGATACACCTCTTCAAAGAAACCAAAGACTGCAACAAAAAAGGAATTGAAGAAAAAGAATAAAATAGCAATGGATTTCATCTTGGAAGGATTGCCTGATTACGTAAAATACAAAGTGGGAAAATTTTCATCATCCAAAGAACTTTGGGATAAGCTACATAATCTCTACTTTAAGGAATCTCATATTATCACAGAGCCAAAGCATGCTAATCAAAATAAAGAAGATTTTGAATCTGAACGAGAAGAAATGTGATCATCATGTCAGAGATATTCAGAATAAGAAGATTGTGAAGCTGACGTAATGGACTTTGAGACTGCACTAGTCAGCACTTTAGGTGAGCTAAGAAAAGAAAGAAGGGAAATAAAGTCCATCAAGGAAGAAAGTTCTGTAGAATTCAAGAAGTTTATCATAAATATAAAAGCTCAAATGGATGAAGCCAAAGTAATTGAAGAAAATATGAAGGATCATTTGAAAGAGAAACATTGTTTGGAAGCCGAAATAGTATCACAAAGAGAAGAAGTAGAGAAATGAGAATAAATTTTGACAAGTCACCTTAAGGAAATATCTAAGGAATTAAACAAGATTGAATCAAAATTTGGTCAACAAGAAAGAAGAATTAAAGAAGAAATCATCGCCTTGAAGACCCAAGTTGAAGAAGCAAAGAGAATGAAAGAATTTATGAAGAACCATATGATTAAGAAAGAAGAAGAGGTTGAGAATCTTGAACAGGAAGTCGTCACATTAAGAGTTAAAGTTGTTAATCTTAGTAAGAATGATGAAGAGAGAGAAATATACACATCATCAGTGAAGAAGGTTGAAGAGAAATGTTACATATTTTTGGTAAGGGAAAATGAAGAAAAGGATAAGGGTTATGCAAAAGTCATCAAAGGCTCTATTAAGAAGGAAGAATGCAAGCCCTCAAAGGAGAACATTCTGGAAATGAAGAAGACTCAAGAAGAGGAGTACATAAAAGACAAATATCAAAGAAGACCATCCACTTTGAAGTATCAAATAATATTGAATCATTGTGAAGGAAACAACATAAGAAAAGATTGTGATCAACCAAGGCATGAATTTAGAAGGACTACATCACAAAGAAGATCATTCACTACTAGGTATGAATTTTTTTTTATGGTTATTATTTTAATTGTACTAACTTTGGACATAAAGCTGTGGATTGTAGAGTATATGGAAGAAATGTTCAAGAAAGAAATGCTTATGTGGCCCCACACAATATTGAATGTTACAAATTCCACAACTATGGACACATAGCATGTTATTATATAAGTGTGATAAAGTCCTCCATGAAGTAAAATATTGATATCATATACAACAAGGCTTGGAGAAGAAGAGAAAGACATGAAGGATAGATGAATAAAGAATAGGTCCCAAAGATCGTACTCTCAGGATTTGCAGTAGTGAAATCCCATGATGAAGAGGAAGATGTCAGAAGTCAAGGAGATGATAAATCTACAAACAAAAAGGAAGATGTCAGAATCTAGGAAGAGGAAGAAGATGAGAAGAATTTCATAACTTAGGAAGAGGATGAAAAGGAAGATGTCATAATGCAAGAAGATGATAGATCTGCAAACAAAGAGGAAGATTACTCTACATAAAAGAGGGTATTATTTTTATCCATCTGGCTTGGAGACTCCCGATAAATATGAATATTGAACAAGGTGAGTCTAAGCAGCAGCTCTATAGCTTAGAGAACTATCTTTCCAGCAGTCAAAGGTGTTTGTATATTTTTGGAAAGAAGGTTCATAGTGGTTTAATGACAGAAATGCAGAATGTATTATAACAGTTTGATTGTCTAAGGAACAACTTTTGGAACACATACACATGCAGATATCAGTTGGAAGTTAAATAGGCAGAGGTTCATGATTGTATAGAGGATTCCACGCATATATTCAGGCAGGGATTGTTACAAGGAAAATCTTTCTATGGCTAGGGGTAAACAACAACAGACATAATGACACGCAAAAATCAACTCTAATCCCAAGTATGCTATAAAAATGAAATGCTAACAAGATAAGGATAAGAGCCTACCTCATTTGGACGTTTGAAGAAGACCATCGTTGAGCACGCGACCCAAAGATTTATACCTGCAACTTGTCCTCAACAACTAAGATACACAAGAATATGGTGATAATATATAATGTTAGCATATAGATTAGCATTATCCATTAACATGCATGACAAATACGCCCATGGAATAAGGATTTAAATATTTTCAAGATATCTATTGGATGAGAAAATAGTATATCTATTAAAATAATCAGTAGAAGTACATAGGTGAAATTTTTTTGTAATGACACATATCAAAACTGAGAAACTAAGTCCCTCTAGTTGGGCCTCCACCAAAATAAAGCTCATATATAGGAGTCAATGTGGTTCTCCATCACAAAAAGGAAGAGCTTGGGGGTTGAACAAAAGGAGTTCAGAGTTTCTAGGACAAAGGGATATAGACTCAATATGAAGTGAAATTTCTCCAGAGTGTCTTTTCTCTTAAGGTTGAATTGTTGAATCCCCTCAAGGCTTGGATATGGCTCAATTTATAGCCTTCAAATGGAACTGAAGGGCCGATTCAAAGCATTTCTAGTATATGGAAGGTCAAGGATCATGGATCTCGTGACATGGCATGGAAACCTGACATAATTTTTAATTTTGAGCACCAAACCTGATGTACATGGGCTATAGTGGAGCAACCTGTGTATATTCTTGTTGTATAACTGATAGGGTGCGTATATGTGGAAAAATGTGCATTTTTGGCTTTCGTGTGAACAAAAAAGGGGACTTCATGTCTGTAGAGGGTCATGGAAGGCCATATAATCTAGTTGCATGGAGTGAGGAAAAAATTGTTGTAACAGGGATATATTTAGTACATATTATTCCAGATATGTAGAGTCTAATTTGAAAATAGAGAATACCAAGTGGATGAATTTGATTCAATTTGAAGAATATGAATATGTTGTAATCGGTTGTAGCAATTGAGGAGATGATTCATGGACAGTTTTATGACAAAGATGGATTCATGAGAGATTTGATAGGTCCAGACAGATATATGACAGTGGATGAAATCATATTAACAATTGGAATCAGTAGAATCAATGGAATCCATAGACAAGTGGAATCAATTAGTCGCAAAAAGGAAAGCAGTGAAAGGCACAATAGAATAGGGGAAGAGTAACCATCAGTAAAATTCATACCATCAAAGGGAAATTATTGAAACATATGGTCATTGATGTCTAAGCAATGAACATGAAAATATATGAATATATGAATTCAAATAACTTTGAATGATTTATATATATGTCAGATAATTACAAGAGGAAGCACCAATGGACAAGAAGCACCAGAAGAGAGGAAAGGAAGTGTATATAGAAATCCCCACATTGATCTACATCTTCCAAAAGAAGAAAGGGGGAGGGAAATTGTTAGAAGTAGTTACCCTTATGTCAAAGGATAAGAGAAAGAACAAAATCAAAATAAAAAATTTCAGAAGCATGTAGATAGGGGGAGCATATGCAGATAGAGAGAGATTGTTCAGAGAAGGTATACTGATAGGGAGAGTTACCCTTTTATCAAAGTAGGGGAAAGAGAAAGGTCAGAAGAGAAAAAATAGAAGTATAAAGACAAGGGGATAATCCCCAAGGGGAGATACCCTTTTTCCATTAATATCAAAGGGGAAGAGAGAAACATGAGGAGAGAAAAATTGGGAGCATTCATCACAGGTGGAGCATGAGTGTTCTAGTATGAGTGTTGCCATCAATTTCAAAGGGGGAGATTGTTGGAAAGTTAGTTGTAATTGATGCCAACTCTATATGAACTCTAGAAGCATTTATTTCAACCCTATTCAACCCTAGAATTATCCCTAGAAAGATGGCTAAGTTGTTAAGTGGTTGAGAATCCCCAAAGGTGTGGTCATGAAGCATGAATTTGTTTGAGGAAAAAGAGGATGAAGGACATTGTAAATGCATGCACAACCCTCATATATGGATAGTCCTCATCATCCCATTTCCAATGGTAGGTGGTACACCATGTGGTTCCTCATTGTTGAGGATATATGCCCTTTTGAATATGGAAGCTTTAAAGTATGGTTAAGAAGCCCCTAATCATTTGTAACAAGAAGTGACAAGTCAACCCCAAATTAATTAAAAGAAGAAAATTTGTTGCAAACAAGAATTTACAAGTCGACCTCATTGTAATAAATATTAAAATAAATATTAAGGATATTGTTGGTAAAGTCAATCTCAATGGAATAATCATTAAAATTAAATTGAATTTTATTAGGGTCATGTTGGCCATAAAAAGAGGGTACCAAATCTAGTATAAATAAGAAACCTAGGAGTTAATGTGTTACATCAACTCAATTGATTTTTATCTGAGGTAACCAAGGATATCTGAGGAAATTTTTGGAGTGAATATGAAGTGAATAAGGGAGAAATTCCAAGGGAGGATGAAGTCTTGTGATGATGTGTTCTAAGGTATGTTATTTAAAGGTCATCTTACCATTTTATAACCTTTTTTTCTAGAATGATTCAGATAGAAAAAATTTGAGGCTATTGAGAAGACATATTAAGGTACTTGTGGTAAAAATTTCAGCTTCTGGGTCATTGTACTTTTGGAGATACACTCTATAGAAGATAGGGTTTTTTACTAGTCCTGAAACTAGTCTCAAATAGGTGTTCCAAGTAAAAAAATCATAGCTTATTCATAGAGGATCCAAATTCTATGACACTAATTGAAGTGGAAATATAACACTTTGTAGTATTTTTTGTGATTTTCTCAGAATCATATATGACATATTGACGCAGGCGAGATGGCATAGATGCATACCCCGCAGGGTCTCTGCATGCACCTTCTGCTCTCAGGATCATTCTAGTCCCCTTCTTCGATCTGAATTAGCTCTTTTCATCCCCTCGGGAATCACTGTGTAAATCTAACCCAGTCCATAGGTCTTTTCTTTCGTCCACATGACCTTCTGCACTTTACCGTGGTTGTCCCCGACTCAGTTTCGGGGTTCGGGATTTCATGCTTCTTGATGTCAAGAGTCATTGTCCTCTCGATTCCCCGATCGCTGATGAGTTCTCTGCCTAGACTTAGCCCCTCTTGGCTATGCCTTGGTCCACATGACTACTCTCCATAAGACCATAGCCTTATACCTCCTCATTGGGGTTTCGTGGTTCGCGATTCCAAAATGCCAAAACCACTTGTCTACGGGCTCCCCGATATCCCGATGTTGGATATCCCGACTCAATGCGGATTTCTGACACCTGTCCCCCTGAACGGATGGCTCAGATTATGTTAGGTTTTTTTCAACCTGGATTTCCCCGATCTCTTGTCCACGGGAATGCCAATTTCCCGATGCGCCAAAGTACTGATGGGTGCTCGATCTCTACCACATGTCTCCACTAACATATGGCTCTGATCCTCTCGGTGTTTCAAGACTTATGATGTATCAGTTCTCACGACCTCAGGAATCCCGATTTCCCAAGTGCTGATATCTCGATGGCTCCACCTCTTGTCGGGATTTCCCCTCCTGTTCACAAGGGCTTAACTCCCTCACAACTTCCACAGATCTGACGGTTGTCGACGATCTTGTACCAGATCTAACGGCTTAGATCCATTCATCTATGCTGCACTCCTCCATAGGCTAAACTCTATGTGCCTTCACCTGATCCAACAGCTGACGGGTATATGAGTGAGATCCAATGACTGATGGTCTCCTCCTTCTGTAGGCTCATCCTGGACGTAAAAACCCAACGGTCCAAATCTCTTTCCTCCACTGATCTGACGGCTGCTGTGCTCCCTCCTGAGCTTTTTTCTTTGAATCCTTGGGGGATTCTTCAACTTCTACACTCCTTGCAAAGTCTCCTCATGCACACGCTGGTATTATCTCTTCTGAGCTTCTACGACCTCTCAGACCCCTTGAGGGATTTTGTCCTTTCTTATCCTAACACGAATGGAGAATATAATGCCTTCTTGGCTTCCTGCTCAAGCAACCTCTTGTTAAGTCTTTCTGGGTGTTCAGAAACCCAGTGAAGATCCCTCAGTGGATACTTCCTCCCGCTTCAGAACTCAAAGAGTTCTCATCTCCCATGCCTACCTACACACAGTCTCAATGCCCACCTGGCAGAGTTTCTCCTTTACAGAACTTTCAATAGTTCTGTCTTCTTGTGCACCCATACACTTGCTCAATGCCCTCCTGGCAGAGCTCTACAGAACCCTCAATGATTATGTTTTCTTCTTCAAACTCTCAGCAGAGTTCTTCCTCAAATGCACCACTGTGCACATGCTCAATGCCCACTTGGCAGAGCTCTACAGAATTCACAGCAGAATTTTGTCTACAATTGTGTCTCTCATACACAATCTAGCCTCCAAGGTATTCAGCAACCTTGAGGTCTTTCCCCTGAGTTGATGATTTCAGCTTCTGTGCCACAACACGTCTTTTCCTGACTCCACAGAGTTCAGAAGTGCTTCCTTTGGGCACTAGTATTCAGAGTCCGTAGCACTCTGTCATGCCCTCTTGGCATGAAACCTCAAAGACCCTCAACTGAAATCACTCAAAATCCATACAAATGCACCAACACACATACATTCACAACATATGAAATAACACACACAAACATCCATATAACATAGAACATGTACAGGAAAAACTGCTTCTGTATTAAATTAAAATTGGCAAAGGCCTATATTTTACAAAGGTGTTCTTGAGCTCTCTCTGGCTCTCCTCTACAACTCCTAACTCACTCTCTCTCTCAAAATGAGATCTGAAAATATATTTTACCTGAGGGGCTCATCGAGCACTTCCCTCCAACCTACCTACCCTATTCAATTACATTGAATGGGCTATCTAGTCCAGAATCATATCTAGATCTCAACCACTACACACATTAAAGACCGATCTACTCTATGCCTGCACAAAGGCACGGCTTCTATGGCTCACCAGCCTAGACATTTAATTACATTCAATTTCAAATTTGAATGAGGACTGCGCCTCTCTCTTCAGCTTTGAATGCAAGTGCTCGACGTGTCTGGCTGGCTGGCCGGATGACATGGAGAGATGCTCCTGCATCATACTCCTCAGCTGCAAAATCATGAGCTCCTGCTCATGTGCTTCCCACCTAAGCGGTTGGAAATCCTCCTAGATCCCAAACAAATATCTGGAGCTTCCCATCTGATCCATTCTGCTGCTGCTGCTGCTTCTGCGCTGCTACTACTGCTGCTTCTCTTCTGCCCAGCCTCTCCTTGCTGGCAGTCTCTACTGACCTCAACATTAGCTCCATGATCTCCTCGATCACTGCATCTAGCTGCTCCAGTGGTTGGCCCTGTTCTTGCAGTCTCCTCGGCTGCAAAAATTTTCTACACATGAGAAGATCACCATGATCTCCCATGCCTCCTTCATCAGTTTCCAACTTCACCTGTTGGATGTGCATGCCCTGCACTTTCACCCTTCTCTCCAGGGCTTCAATCTATTCATACAGATTAGCAAATCAAATGTTGTCTGCCCCTTCTTCCTCTGCTTCTCCAACCTCCCTCGTTGCAGTCTTTTCAGCTTCCTGGCTGAAACTATTGAGCCATTCCATAGAATGCTCATCATCCTCTTCGTCTGCTCCTTCAGCTGTCAGCTTCAATGCTACAACTTCCTCAGCTTCTTGGCTGAAGTCATTGAGCAATTCCTCATAATGCTCATTCTCCTTTCCTTCTTCTGTTGTCAGCTTCAATGCTACAACTTCTTCAACTTCTTGGCTAAATATGTTGAGACATTCCTCAGAATGCTCCTCTTCTTCTTCTTCTTGGGCAACTTCCAAAGTCTGCTCCAATTCCTTTTCTTTCTTGACAGTCATCGTCAGCTATGACTGTTCTGCTGTTGCACCATCTGCAACATAAATTTCTGCCTCCTCCTGGGCACATGGTAGGAATACTCCAATTCCCCCAATCATTAGAATATCATCTTGATCTTCCTCTTCTTCTGTTAGCTACACCTGCTGATATAAATTCATCTCTGAACTCACCTGCTCTGTCAGCTCCCCTGGATGATTCCAACTCACTTCTGAGTTTATGAGACCCATAGATAGTCTCATCTTCTCATCCCTACCCACCTGGCAATATGGGATGTCTCTGTTGCCTTCCTAGAAGACTATGAGATCAACCGATCCCATCTTCATCAACACTCCTTGCTGAATTGAAGTCACCTCTGAGTCCATGAGACTTTCATATAGCCTCAAATTTTCATCTCTGCCCACCTAGCAGTCCAAGATGCTTCCACTGCCCTCCTGGCAGTCTTCGAGATCCCACAACAACCTCTTATCATTGCCCAGCTGGCAATGTGAAATTCCCTGGCTATCCTCCTGACAGTCCGTGAGATCCTCAACTTATATCAACTCTGTTCCCTTGCCCACCTGGCAATCGGGAAACCTTCTACTACCCTCCTGGTAGTTCTTGAGATCTTCAAGTGATCCCCATTCATTCTCCTCCCCGAGAAATTTTCCAGTTTCTGGCTCACAGACATACATCATCTTTTCCTCTGTGGCCTTGAGGTTTTCAGCATACCTCAAACACTTTCTCAACAGCTCGCGCTGCCCTCTGACCATCAACTCCTTGACTGGCCATTTTTCTTTTGCCTTCTTCATGGGCAATTCACGCATCCGTCTCAACCTCCTATCCTTCCGCATCTGCAGTTCGAGCTTCTCTATGTCTGCTTTTAATTCATAGAGATCTTTATCCATTTCTGCAAGCCTTTCTGCCTTTCTTTTCTTCCTCCCATCATGCCTATTGTCTTCAGCAACCATGGTGTTGTCTTTTCCTACTTTCCTAGCAAATCTGCTGTCACTCTGGATCCCAAGTGTTTCCAGCTTCATCCTACAACCTCCCTGACTACCTTTTCGATTGCTGCCTACTTGCAAACAATCTTTACAGAGTCCTCAAAAAATCTTTCCTCTTTCACCTGAAACATACAGATGATCTTCCTGCTCTGATACCATTTTATGTGTATCAGAGTACTCTCTTATCCCCTGCTTCTATTTCCTGAAATATACAAACAAGAACTCACTCTGATACCATAACTGATTTAGGCAAGATGGCACAGACGCATACCCCGCAGGGTCTCTGCATGCACCTACTGCTCTCAAGATCGTTCTAGTCCCCTTCTTCGAGCTGAATTAGCTCTTTTGATCCCCTCGGGAATCACTGTGTAAATCTGACCCAGTCCACAGGTCTTTTCTTTCCTCCACATGGACTTTTGCACTTTACCGTGGTTGTCCCTGACTCAGTTTTGGGGTTTGGGATTTTGTGCTTCTTGATGTCGAGAGTCACTGTCCTCTCGATTCCCCGATTGTCGATGAGCTCTCTACCCAGCCTTAGCCCCTCCTGGCTATGCCTTGGTCCACACGACCGCTCTCCATAAGACTGCAGCCTTATACCTCCTCATCAGGGTTTCGCGGTTTGTGATTCCAAAATGCCAAAACCACTTGTCTACAGGATCCCCGATATTTCGATGTCGGATATCCTGACTCAATGCAGATTTCTGACATGTGTCCCCCTGAACAGACGACTCGGATTATGTTGGGTTTTTTTCAACTTGGATTTCCTCGATCTCTTGTCCATGGGAATGTCGATTTCCCGATGCGCCAAAGTACTGACGGGCGCTCGTTCTCTGCCACGTGTCTCCGCTAACAGACGGTTCTAATCCTCCTGGTGTTTTGAGACTTATGATGTCTCAGTTCTCACGACCTCAGGAATCCTGATTTCTCGAGTGTCGATATCCTAATGGCTCCACCTCTTGTCGGGATTTCCCCTCCTGTTCACAAGGGCTTAACTCCCTCGTAACTTCCACAGATCCGACGGTTGTCGATGATCCTGTACCAGATCTAATTGCTCAGATCCATTCTCCTGCGCTGCGCTCCTCTAGAGGCTAAAATATGCGTGCCTTCACCTGATCCAACAACTGACGGGTATCCAAGTGAGATCCGATGACTGACGATCTCCTCCTTCTGTAGGCTCCTCCTAGATGTAAAAACCCAACGGTCTAGATCTCTTTCCTCCGCCGATCCGATGACTGTTGTGATCCCTCTTGAGCTTCTGTCTTTCAATCCTTGGGGGATTCTTCAACTTCTACACTCCTTGCAGAGTCTCCTCACACACACGCTGGTGCTATCTCTTCTGAGCTTCTATGACTGCTCAGACCCCTTGAGGGATTTTGTCCTTTCTTCTACTCCCACAAACGGAGAATATAATTCCTTCCTGGCCTCCTGCTCAAGCAACCTCTTGCTGAGTCTTTCTGGGTGTTCAACAACCCAGTGACGATCCCTCAGTGGATACTTCCTCTAGCTCCAGAACTTAAAGAGTTCTCATCTCCCATGCCTACCTGCACACAGTCTCAATGCCCACCTGGCAGAGTTTCCCCTTTACAGAACATTCAATAGTTCTATCTTCCTGTGCACCCATACACTTGCTCGATGCCCTCCTGGAAAATCTCTACAGAACCCTCAATGATTCTATTTTCTTCTTCAAACTCTCAGTAGAGTTCTTCCTCAAATGCACCACTGTGAAAATGCTCAATGCCCACTTGGCAGAGCTCTGCAGAATTCACAATAGAATTCTGTCTGCAACTGTGTCTCTCATACACAACCTAGTCTCCAAGGTATTCAGCAACCTTGAGGTCTTTCCCCTGAGTTGATGATTTCAGCTTCTCCATAGCACGTCTTTGTCTGACTCCATAGAGTTTAGAAGTGATTCCTCTGGGCACTGGTATTCAGAGTCCACAACACTCTATCACACCCTCTTGGCATGAAACCTCAAAGACCCTCAACTAAAATCACTCAAACTCCCTGCAAATGCACCAACACACATACATTGACAGCATATGAAATAACACACACAGACATCCATATAGCACAGAACATGTATAGAAAACACTTCTTCTGTATTAAATTAAAATTGGCAAAGGCCTGTATTTTACAAAGGTGTTCTTGAGCTCTCCCTGGCTCTCCTCTACAACTCTGAACTCACTCTCTCTCTCAAAATGAGATTTGAAAATATCTTTTACCTGAGGGGCTCATCGAGCGCTTCCCTCCAACCTACCTACCCTATTCAATTACATTGAATGGGCTGTCTAGTTCAGAATCATATCTAGATCTCAGCCACTACACACATTAAAGATCGATCTACTCTATGCCTACACAAAGGAACAACTTCTATGGCTCACCAGCCTAGACATTTAATTACATTCAATTTCAAATTTGAATGAGGATTGTGCCTCTCTCTTCAGCTTTGAATGCATGCACTCGACGTGGATGGCTGGCTAGCTGTCTAACGTGGAGAGATGATTTTGCATCATACTCCTTAGCTACAAAATCATGAGCTCCTGCTCATGCACTTCCCACCTAAGCGGTTGGAAATCCTCCTGGATCCTAAACAAATATCTGGAGCTTCCCATATGCTCCATTTTGCTACTACTGCTACTTCTTTGTTGTTGCTGCTGCTGCTTCTCTTCTGCCCAGCCTCTCCTCACTGGAAATCTCTGCTAACCTCAACATTAGCTCCATGATCTCCTCGATCACTGCATCCATCTTCTCCAATGGATGGCCCTGTTCTTGCAGTCTCCTCAGCTAAAAAAAAATTCTGCACATGAGAAGATCACCATGATCTCTCATGCCTCCTTCATCAGTTTCCAACTTCACCTATTGGATGTGCACACCCTACACTTTCACCCTTCTTTCCAGGGCTTCAATCTGTTCATACAGATCAACAAAGAAAATGCTGTCTGCCCCTTCTTCCTCTACTTCTGCAACCTCCCCTATTGTAGTCTTTTCAGCTTCCTGGCTGAAAATATTGAGTCATTCCTCAGAATGCTCATCATCCTCTTCGTCTGCTCCTTCGGCTGTCAGCTTCAACGCTACAAATTCCTCAACTTCTTGGATGAAGTCATTGATCTATTCCTCAGAATTCTCATTCTCCTTTCCCTCTTCTGCTGTCAGCTTCAATGCTACAAATTCTTCAACTTCTTGGTTGAATATGTTGAGACATTCCTCAGAATTCTCCTTTTCTTCTTCTGCTTGGGAAGCTTCCAAAGTCTGCTCCGATTCCTTTTCTTTCCTGACAGTCATCATCAACTGTGACTGTTCTACTATTGCACAATCTGCAACACAAATTTTTGCCTCCTCCTGGGCACATGGTAGGAATACTCCAATTCCCCCAATCATCAGAATAACATCCTGATCTTCCTCTTCTTTTGTCAGCTACACATGCTGATATAAATTCATCTTTGAACTCACCTGCTCTGTCAGCTCCCCTGGATGATTCCAACTCACTTCTAAGTTTATGAGACCCATAGATAGTCTCATTTTCTCATCCCTGCACACCTGGCAATATGGGATGTCTCTGCTGCCTTCCTGACAGACTATGAGATCAATCGATCCCATCTTCATTAGCACTCCTTGCTGAATTGAACTCACCTCCGAGTACATGAGACTTTCAGATAGCCTTGAATTTTCATCTCTACCCACCTGGCATTCCAAGATGCTTCTGCTACCCTCCTGGCAGTCTTCGAGATCTTGCAACGACCTCTTATCATTGCCCAACTAGCAATGTGAAATTCCCTGGCTATCCTCATGACAGTCCGTGAGATCCTCAGCTGATCTCAACTCTGTTCCCTTGTCCACTTGGCAATCAGGAAACCTTCTACTGCCCTCCTAGTAGTTCTTGAGATCTTCAAGTGATCCCCATTCATTCTCCTCCCCGAGAAATTTTCTAGTTTCTGGCTCACAGACATACATCATCTTTTCCTCTGTGGCCTTGAGGTTTTCAGCATACCTCAACCACTTTCTCAACAGCCCGCGCTGCCCTCTGACCATCAACTCCTTGACTGGCCATTTTGCTTTTTCCTTCTTCATGGGCAATTCACACATCCATATCAACCTCCTATCCTGCCGCATCCGCAGTTCGAGCTTCTCTATGTCTGCTTTTAATTCATAGAGCTCTTTATCCATTTCTGCAAGAATTTCTGCCTTGCTTTTCTTCCTCCCAGCATGTCTATGGTCTTCAGTAACCATGGTGTTTTCTTTTCCTACTTTCCTAGCAAATCTGCTGTCACTCTGCATCCCGAGTGTTTCCAGCTTCATCCTACAGTCTCCCTGATTGCCTTTTCGATTGCTGCCTACCTGCAAACAATCTTTACAGAGTCCTCAACAACTCTATCCTCTTTCACCTGAAACATACAGATGAACTTCCTGCTATGATACCATTTTGTGTATCAGAGTACTCTCTTATCCCCTGCTTCTCTTGCCTGAAATATATAGACAGGAACTTTCTTTGGTACCATAACTGACGCAGGAGAGATGGAACAGACGCACACCCTGTAGGGTCTCTGCACGCACCTTCCTCTCTTAGGATTGTTCTAGTCCCCTTCTTCGAGCTGAATTATCTCTTTTGATCCCCTCGAGAATCACTGTGTAAATCTGAACCAATCCACAGGTCTTTTCTTTCCTCCACATGGCCTTCTGCACTTTACCATGGTTGTCCCTGACTTAGTTTCGAGGTTCGGGGTTTCATGCTTCTTGATGTCGAGAGTCACTGTCCTCTCAATTCCCCGATCACCGATGAGCTCTCTGCCCAGCCTTAGCCCCTCCTGGCTATGCCTTGGTCCACATGACCACTCTCCATAAGACCACAGCCTTATACCTCCTCATTGGGGTTTCATGGTTCGCGATTCCAAAATGCCAAAACCACTTGTCTACAGGATCTCTGATATCCCGATGCCGGATATCCCGACTCAATGCAGATTTCTTACACCTGTCCCCCTGAACGGATGGCTCAGGTTATTTTGGGTTTTTTTCAACCTGTATTTCCCCAATCTCTTGTCCATGGAAATGCCAATTTCCCGATGCGCCAAAGTACTGATGGGTGCTCGATCTCCACCACGTGTCTCCACTAACAGACGGCTCTGATCCTCCCAGTGTTTCAAGACTTATGATGTCTCAGTTCTCACGACCTCAGGAATCCTAATTTCCTGAGTGCTGATATCCCGATGGCTCCACCTCTTGTCGGGATTTCCCCTCCTGTTCACGAGGGCTTAACTCCCTCGCAACTTTCACAAATCCGATGGCTGTCGGTGATCCTGTACTAGATCTAATGGATCAGATCTGTTCTCTTGCATTGCGCTCCTCCAGAGGCTAAACTTTGTGCACCTTCACCCGGTCCAACAGCTGACGGGTATCCGAGTGAGATCCGACGGCTGACAGTCTCCTCCTTCTATAGGCTCCTCCTGAATGTAAAAACCCAACCGGCCAGATCTCTTTCCTCCGCCGATCCGACGACTGCTATTCTCCCTCCTGAGCTTTTGTCTCTGAATCCTTGGGGGATTCTTCAACTTCTGGACTCCTTGTAGGGTCTCCTCACGCACACGCTGGTGCTATCTCTTCTGAGCTTCTATGACTGCTCAGACCCCTTGAGGGATTTTGTCCTTTCTTCTCCTCCCACGAACGGAGAATATAATGCCTTCCTGGCTTCCTGCTCAAGCAACCTCTTACTGAGTCTTTCTGGGTGTTCAATAACCCAATGAATATCCCTCAGTGGATACTTCCTCCAGCTCCATAACTCAAAGAGTTCTCTTCTCCCGTGCCTACCTGCACACAGTCTCAATGCCCACCTGGCAGAGTTTCCCCTTTACAGAACGTTCACCAATTCCATATTCCTATGCACGCATACACTTGCTCGATGCCCTCCTAGCAGAGCTCTACAGAACCCTCAATGATTATATTTTCTTCTTCAAACTCTCAGCAGAGTTCTTCCTCAAATGCACCACTGTGCACACGCTCAATGCCCACTTGGCAGAGCTCTACATAATTCATAGCAGAATTCTGTCTGCAACTGTGTCTCTCATACACAGCCTAGCTTCCAAGGTATTCAACAATCTTGAGGTCTTTCCCCTAAGTTGATGATTTCAGCTTCTGTGCCGCAACACGTCTTTGTCTGACTCCGTAGAGTTCAGAAGTGCTTCCTCTGGGAACTGGTATTCAGAGTCCGCAACACTCTGTTACGCCCTCTTGGCATGAAACCTCAAAGACCCTCAACTGAAATCACTCAAAATCCCTGCAAATGCACCAACACACATACATTCACAGCATATGAAAGAACACACACAGACATCCATATAACATAGAACATGTACAGGAAAAACTGCTTCTGTATTAAATTAAAGTTGGAAAAGGCCTGTATTTTACAAAGGTGTTCTTGAGCTCTCTCTGGCTCTCCTCTACAACTCCTAGCTCACTCAATCTCTCAAAATGAGATCTGAAAATCTCTTTTACCTGAGGGGCTCATCGAGCATTTCCCTCCAACCTACATACCCTATTCAATTACATTGAATGGGCTGTCTAGTCCAGAATCAGATCTAGATCTCAGCCACTACACACATTAAAGATCGATCTACTCTACACCTGCACAAAGGCATGGCTTCTATGGCTCAGCAGCCTAGACATTTAATTACATTCAATTTCAAATTTGAATGAGGACTGCGCCTCTCTCTTCAGCTTTGAATGAACATGCTCGACGTGGCTGGCTGGCTGGCTGGATGATGTGGAGAGATGCTCCTGCATCACATATTGAGCAGATGGCATGTTGTACAAATTCTCTCTTTAGAATAGGATAAAATTCAAGAAGGTTTTGCATTTTCACTATAACTTTTGTTTCGAGAAGTTTCATACCTCAAAATTTTGAGGATATGGAAGAAAGATATCAAAGTATCTATGAATACAATTTCAAACCTTTTTTCATTATAGGTACAGAGTTATGCTTGTTGAAATTTAGGGTTTGTGACTAATCCAAAACTAGTCCCGTGAGATTGAGGTAAAGTTTGATGAAGATGTTATTCTCTTGTTGTTGAAGTTGAGGAAGAGCTACATGTCTGTAATCTTGTGTATTATGTCTTCTACAGGATCATAGGTATTCTTTACATGTGTTATTTATGATTATGTTAATTTTTCATGATTGATGCATATCTTGATGATGATGGTGCATGATATGGTACGCCTTTGTGATGATATGATACATTGTTAGAAGTATATCTTGGTTATATTGGTATCTAGTTTGGTATATTTCATGGTGATATTATCACATGCTTGAGGCACATCTTATGGTACTTGGTTGAGGCTCATCATTGATGATATCTTATGGTATATGGTGTATGGCATGATTGAGAAATATCATGAGTGATATGACACATATTTGAGGTACATCTCATGGTACATGGCTAATGCATGATATGGTAAAAGTGTTGATGCATGGTATGGTATAGGTTTTGGTACCTAGTTGATGCATGGTATGGTACAAGTTTTTTTACATGGTATGGTACAGGTTTTGGTACACGGTTGATGCATGATATGGTACAGATATTTGGTACATGTTTTGGTACATGATTGAGACACACAAGTTGATGATGATATATTAGTTACAGTGACAGAGACAATGGAAGTTACAGGTTTAAGTGATAATGACAATGACAAATTGGATGACAAGTTGGTTACAGATTGATGAGACAGTGGCACTGACAGTATCAGTGGTAGTGACAGGTTGAGTCTACACTTAAATTTTAGGGATGAAAGATGGGACAAGGAAAGGGGGTTGTAGCCTCCTTCCAGTTGGAGACAGAGAAATCAGGGAGTTGGAGCTTCCTTCAAGTTGGATACTGTAAATCAGGGGTTCATAACCTCCTTTTGGTTGGATACAAAGAATACATAGATTCATAGCTTCCTTTAGGTTGGATCCTATAAAATAGGGGGTTGGAGCCTCCTTCCAGTTGTAGCTGGTTAATTAGGGATTGATAGCTTCCTTCAGGTTGGAGCCTGTAAATAGGGGGTTGGAGCCTCCTTCCAATTGGTGCTAGAGAATTTGGAATTTAGTGCTTACAATGAATTTCTTCTTTTGATATATAAGAAAGCATTCTGTGG
>JASDQU010245080.1:4738-20616 GCA_032191745.1 Picea mariana
TATGGCTTGTTTTAAGTCAAAGGTTATGAAAGTGAAACTAGTGATGTTTGAAAGACGAAAGTAAAATAAACAGAAAGCTGGAAACAAAAAACCTTTACTTAAATCAACTCTTAAACAACTTTTGAAACTTAAAATTTTTTCTAAGATATTTGAACAACAAACTCAAAGCAGAATTTCACTCGACTACGAGCTACTTATGATCTAAGTAAACCATCAAGAACTTATGAAAGCAAAGACTTTTCCCTGGTTACTAATGCAAAACAACACTTTTTAACCAAACAAAGAAATAAAATATTTTTTTTTATTTGAATGCTCACAAAGCAAAAAGGAAAAATATCAACAAGTCAAAACCAAGAAAACTTCTGGCCTAAGCACAGATCGCAAAGAGTCACTTTAGAAATCACACACAAGCAAATTAAAATTGGACTCTCACACTTGTCTAAAAACCCTATAAAAGAAAATTTTGAGGAAAACTTCTAAATGAAAAAAGAAAGCTATTGTTGTGATCAAACCTAAGTTACTGACCGCTATGACAGAGACCCAAAAACCTGAGAGGTATAACTCTTGTCAAAGGAAAGGATGACTACCTCACCGTCAACACAAATTCTCTCCACAAGCACACTGTTGACAGTTCAACATCAAGCGTGTGCACACAAGCTGTGTAAAGTCAAAGCGCGTGTACACACGTGCCGACCTTATATAGGCCGCGTGTATATCTGAAACTCTGAGACAAATGAAAATCCAAGCAAGCCATCTCAGGCAGAGACTACTGGTACTGAGAACCATAATCTCTTGAAGACTCAGACACTTACTTTAACAGAAGAAAGAAAACAATTCAAGGAAAACTTCATAGAACAAACCAATCCGAGGTGAAACCTAAGCTATACACTGCAAACAACAAAGACTAGAAAGAGTTCCAGAAAACCCATAAGAAGGACTAATTCTGACAGGGAAGAGGATGACTGCCTCTTTAAAAGAATTTTTTTGGAATCATACACGCGACTGACACTTCCTCAACTAGCATGTACACGCGGGATGTGAGAATGCAGGCGCGGGTACACGCGTGCAGACCTTATACAGGCCGCGTGTACCTCTGTGGGTCTAAAAAAAAAATAATAGTCAAGCAAAGAAATAGAGATAACTAGTATGGAAGACCAAAATCTCCATTAGCTCATACATTTGCAGAAACTTTAAAAACAAGAAATGAAACCAGTTCTTAAAAATACCCAAAAAATATTCCCAGAAACCCTAGATAATCCCCAGTATGGTCGCCAATTCTGTTGTGAGTGGGAAATCCCTCTATGGACTAGCACTTAGGTTTTTATTATGCATGTAGAAAATACCTAAAGATTCCTACTTTCTACCATCGTTACGGACCTAATCCCCATTATTACTAAGCAAATACGTAATTAATAAGATCAAGTGAGCATACCTTATTTTGGGCGTTTGATATCAAACCTTCTTCACGCTTGATCGCTCTTTGACTGCAACTCTCCTCCCAAGGCTGACCTGCATTCACACAAGAAAAACAAAGAACTCCACATGCATTTGATACATAGATTAATGGGTTAGAGATTCAATCAACATGTATGCAATAAACCATGAAAACCTCATATGGTGGGACGAGAAAAGTACTTCTTTATTATTAACTTCAACAAATCAACTTACAATGATGAAGCCGACCACTGCTCCATGAACTTGGTCCTGGGATCCTCTTCAACTGTCCTCCAACTTCTTTTCTCTGTATTTCTCTTTACACAAGGATGGATAAAGGTTGGGACAAAGAGAATGCACAATTGGGTATAGTTTCTTTACTATGATTCTCCTCTTCCAAATGGGACCCCTAACCCTTTTTTAATAGGCTAGAAGAAGCTAGGTATTTGGTCGAACCCTTGGCCATGCATGGACGCAAGGTTTAGTTAACTGGCCCAAAGCTGTGTGTTCCATCAACAACTTTCCTTTTTTCGTGCTTTTGTAGGTACACATGGGCTATCTTGGGTCAGATATCGTGTACACGCATGCAGTAATGGAGCAAGGCGCGTGGGCCTTTATAAAAGGTGTTTTTAAGAAGAGTTGTTCAACAATGTTTTGGCAAATAAGGAATCTGAGATGGCTTGATGCTAGGTAAGCATGTATGGTGCAAATTAGGGTTATAACAACAAGTGATCTGACTAAACATGGTACTTTATGATTATCTGATATGGTTTATGAGTTAAAGTTTGTGCTATAATTAAAAGTTGAAATTTTGATATGTTATTTATATTGATGTATAGCATTGACATGTATTATGATGAAGTTTCCTGAGTGTGTAGGAACCATAATGCGATGAGGATGATGATGGCATTGACAAAACACCTTGGACTCTAGATTGAGTCAGGGAGTGGACTATTGAATTTGTTTATGAGTACTTGATATTATTATGCCTATATTATGATGATGATTTCAGTTATGGATTCCATGTATAATATTTATTAACATCATTTTTGTCAGTGGATGCAAGCATGGTGATGCTTGTTAATATGACTCACATATGGAGTAAAGGGGTCATACATAGATATCAGATAGATTAGGGAGAGGTGTGGCAGTGTCCCGGTCACAATATGTGGTATACCTAGGGAGGTAATATGGGGTACCTAGGGTGCACCTTACATTGAATGGTCTCCACTGTCATCACTATGGGCCCTCTGGGCCCCTCCACTACCTCTCTAGCTACCTTACACAATAGACTAGGACTCTTGTCATGACCTGAACTGAAGTTTAACAACTACCTTGTTCCTGAGAAGTTCACGATGTCATGAGGGAAGACTGAGACATTTTCTCACGAGGATTTCTTAGGGGTGCACAATAAGGCAGATTCCGTATTCCGCAGAAAGACCTTAGTATCACACAAGGTTGACAAGTGGAGTATTGACTCCAAGCGTCAAACAACTTCCAAACTAAGTCAAATGGCGAGTGGCACACTTAGAGCACATAGGTGTGTCTTGAAGGGAACGTCGCATGAATAAAACAATGAATTATTAAAAATCTAGAAGAACTTAGAGAATAAAACAAATACTTAGAACTGATAGAAAGAGAATATAAATTTATACAAATTTATAAACTAAAAATATAATAAATCTAAGTCCAATTGTTATGCCTAATACAATTTTATAGGAATGGGTCTAAGGGAAATTAGACTAATTAAAATCTAGAATGGGAGAATAACAATTAATACATGTGTAGAATGTGTGCATGAAATTAATAAAAATATTTTTAATAAAAAGAAACTATTTCATGAGAGAATGGGTTGTCAACATAGACTTAGAATAATAAGTCAATCTAGACTCTAAATCCTAACTAAAAGAAGAATCTTAATCAAAATCCAACTGTAATTTAGTTAGGATACACAATAAAAGAGAATTTGGGGAACTAAGGGACAACTAGGAGAAAATCTAGGAACTAATTGTGGATGTGAGGGAAAATGTTAATTTTTTTTATTAAAAATAAATAAACATGTGCAATTTGGGGAAAGTGTGACATGTGTTGGGGGTGAATAATCTCTAGTTTAACTATTAAAAATTATTTAATTGTGCATGAATTGACAAGGGTCAAGATAAATTTTCTTATAAAAAGAAGGAAGAGTAAGCAGGAAAGGACCCTATTATTGGATGACTAAAATGTTGTCAAACATTTTCATGACTAGTTTACTTGTGTGAGTTGGGCTACAAGCTTTGTGCAAGAGGTGGAAGCTTCTCCTTGTGAGGGAAATCTTGAGCTATTTTTTGGATCTGGAATTCTGTGTGTGACCCCTTTTTGGCTCTGGGGGCGAAGGGGGAATAAGAGTACCCCTAGTGTAGGTTGGGAGGTACCAGTGAAGTCATTGATTAGCAGGGGAAGGAAGGGACATAGCGCAAGATTTCCAGTTGAAGATCATTCTCATATATTATTATACATCCAGTTACAGTACTTGTTTGTCTAGATATTTTATTGTTATTAGAATCCTTGAATTGTAAAATTGAGTATGTATGGAAAATTCTTGATTCGTGACATAACATTTACAGTCATTATGTATGTATACAATTTCTTACTATACCCGGAATGGATCTTTTTAGTAGGGTCACAATGGATTTTAAATTAATTCTTGTAATAACCATTGAAGAACGACTAATTAATGACATAGCATTTCCGATCATTATGTATGCATATAATTTTCTTGTGATAGACGGAGTAGGTATTTTAGCATGTTCACAGTGGATTTTAAATAAATTCATGTATAAACAACTGTATAAAATTGGGTTGTAAACTTTTGGGTAAACATGAATTGCTCTCACATTATCTCCATTTCGCTTCGTTAAAAAGAATCAACACCCTAGCTAACTCTTGAGGCCCTAGGTGTAGCATTCATTTTTATTTAAACAGGGTCAAGGAGGTTGAGACCAATTTTGCTCTTATTCTTGTTTTTCACTCTCTTTAAAAACCTGCATGCAAGCAAATCCTAAGCAGAGATGAAAACTTCAAGGTCCCATCTTGCAAAGTCAAATCAGAGACATGGCAATGGCTGCAGCAAACCCGTTGGGTGCCTTTTCTCAGCCTTCACCTTCTAACATTCCACACATCGAGCGATGTAATCAACAACATCCTTCTTCATTCTTGGCCAAAAGAATTGACTTCTTACTGTTGTAATTGTTTTCTGGTAACCAGGATGTCCAGCATAAGGAACATCATGCATTTCCTTCAGTACCAATTTCCTCAGTTCTCTAGAACTAGAAACATAGATTCTATTTTTATGCATGAGTAGTTCATCTTCCTTTATCTCATACTCTTTTATTTTCTGTTGTACATCTCCTTGTTGTAAGTTTTCCCTTACCTGTAGGTAATGCTGGGCTGTAACAGGACCATCTAAAATTCTTCTCTTCAAGTTTGGGTGATGCATACTGACAGTAGTAGCATGCACGATATGCACTCTTCTACTTAGTGAATCAACAACTTTATTCTCCTTTCCCTTGATATGCTTGATATCAAAGTCATATTCACTTAGAAATTCCATCCATCTTGTTTGCCTGGCATTCAAGGTCGGTTGTTCAAAACTATACTTCAGGCCAATGTAGTATGTCCTTAATTCAAATTTATTCCCCATGAGATAATGCCTCCACATCCTCAAGGCATGAACAATGGCAACAAGTTCCAAGTCATGGGTGGCATAGTTCCTCTCATGTTCCTTAATATTTCTGGACTCATATCCAATGACATGTCCATTTTGCATGAGGACTCCCCCAAGTCCTTCCTTACATGCATCTGTACATACCACAAAAATTTCATTTGGGTCAACAATATTTAACATAGGTGCACTAGTAAGTTATTCCTTCAACATATTAAAATTACTTTCACACTTGAGTGTCCATTCAAATTTAGTTCCCTTCTTTTGAAAATAAGTGATGGGATGAGAAATCTTAGAGAACCCTACTATGAACCTTCTGTAGTAGCCATATAATCCCATAAAATATCTGACGTCTGACACATTTCTGGGTGTTGGCCATCCTCTAATGGCTTCGATCTTCTCTGGATCTCTACTTCTATGCCCTGCTCTGAAATAATGTGTCCCAAGTAATGGATCTTCTTTTGATAGAAAGAACACTTACTCAACTTGGCATACAACTGATGTTCTCTCAGTACTTGAAATACCGGTCTTAAGTGATGTTCATGCTCCTCTTCAAACTTATAATAGATAAGTATGTCATCCAGGAATACTATGAAAAACTTATCCAAATAATTCTTGAATATGCCATTCATTAAGAACATGAATACATCTAGTGCATTGGTCAGTCCAAATGGCACCACTGTAAATTCATAATGCCCATACCTGGTCCTAAAGTTTGTCTTATGAATGTCTTCTTCCTTGATTCTTACCTAATGGTATCTTTCCCTCAGGTCAATTTTTGAAAATATCTTTGCTCCTCTTAGCTGATCAAAGAGGTCATCAATTCGGGGCAGAGGATACTTGTTATTTATAGTGTACTTGTTCAGCTGTCGGAAGTCAATACAAAACCTCAAGGTTCCATCCTTATTTTTGAAAGAAGTATTGGTGCTCCCCAAGGTGAAACACTTGGATGTATGTACCCTTTCTTCAACAATTCTTCCAAATGCATTTGTAATTGTTTTAACTCGAGTGTGATCATTATGTAAGGTGTTTTTGACACCGGGGCAGCTCCTGGCACTAAATCAATTGAGAATTCTATCTCCCTTCTTGGTGGCAATCCAGGTATTTCTTGGAATACATCTTCAAATTCCTGAAGTATCGAGAAATATTTGAGGCTTGGCCCCTTGGTATTATCTGGGTCTTCCACATGAGTTGCATACAATTGAAATCCTTTCCTAAAACATGTTTTTAGTTGTAAGGTTGAAATCTCCCTTATAGATAAGGGTCTTGGAACTCCTTTCACAGTGCTCTGTTCTCCATTTCCATCAAGACATGTAAATGTCTTGTTATGACAATCTAGGACAGAATGATTCTTGTCCAACCAATCCATTCCAATCAGAATATCATAAGACCCCAATGGTATGATATTTATATCAATACTAGTATTCACGCCATTAAGACTTATGGAACAACTTATGACCATATCACGGATTCTTCTTTTGGTTCCAGTGGCTAACTGAACCAAACTTGCTTTTCCAAGTTTACTTTTCTCCAAATGTAATCTATCCACTATCTTAGGATCAATGTAGCAATGGCTTGCTCCTTAATCAATCAAAATAGCAACATGTTGATTTATGATCTTACCTTCCACCTCGATCATATTGGACTGGTACTCTACTTGTTTATCATCTAAAGTTGCATAGATTCTTCCCATATCTTCGACTATTGTAGCCTCTTAGATGTTGTGCACAGTCTTCACTCTATCTTTTCTGTGTGGGCAATCCTTGTACAAGTGATATTCCTTGCATCCCCAACATTGGATTGGTGGTCTTCCCCTTTTTCCCAAGGAATATTCTTTCTTGAAATATCCCTTATCATATTGATCTTGATGATTTCTATTAGGCTCATTCCTATTGAAGGGAGGTTTGAATCCTTTCCTCCTCTGATCGGACTTCACATTCTTCTTGTCCTTCCAATATTTTTGCAGGGATTCTCTTCCCTGGCCTTCCTCATACAAGTATTTAGCCTTCCTAATGGCCTCAATCAAGGTCTTGGGTTCATCATACTAGATCTTTTCCTTATAAAAGGCTGGTAGTCCACTTAGAAATCTCAGTATTTTCACTTTCTCATCACCAATGAACCTGACATACTTTAACAATCCCAAGAACTTATTCTTATATTCTGTCATAGTCATGCTTCCCAATCGTAGTTCAAATAACTCCTGCATTTTCTTCTCATAGAAATGCTCTGAGAGGTACTCCTTCTGGAAGTACTTCTTGAACTGCTTCCAAATGATCCTACTTTCATTAACATGTTCCACTTGCTTCAGTTGGTCCCACCACATTGCAACTTTCCCATGTAAATGGTAGGTGGAAATCCTAGCTTCCAGATTCGATGAATAGTTATGCAACTGCAAATATTTCCTGAGCCCAAGAAACCATGCTTCAACATCATCTTCCCTTTCTATTTCACCCTCAAAGGAAGGTGGCTTGAGCTTTCTCAACACTCCTTGCAAACTATCTACCTCTTGTTTCCTTCAACCACCATCAACCACCATCAACCACCATGCGAAAAATATTTCAAGTAAAATTTTTCGTGGGGTGATCCACTACTATCTGAAATGCTACGTGGTAAGGCAGACGAGGTTTTAAGTCAGTTGTATCCAGCATGATGGTACCCGGATTACAATTCTCGGTAGATCCTAAAGCGTTTAGCAAAGCTTTCCTCTGGGAAGGGCAAATTTGGAGGACCTCCAAAGTGGACATCACACAAGGGGTTTGAGACAAATCCTCCACCACAGAATAGTTCTGGGCAGCCCTTGCATTTGGGTTGTGAAAAGATTTTTGAATGTGCCTTTTGGGATGCGTGTCATTGTTTCACCCAAAGTCTTCTCAATATGTAGAGGAAGAGATGGGAGTTCAACTTCTTTTCCCTTCTCAAAAGTGCTTGGTTTATTGTAGTCATGTGCTCTAGTCAGTATAAAAGAATCACTCTTCATCATATACACATTCACAGATGCGAGATTGTTCGAAGATGGAGAGGGTCCTTGAATGCCCTCTTTCGTGCTTGTAGATGCTTGGGTTAGGTTTTGCCTGTGCTGAAATGGATTGGTTAACACAGTAGGTTGTTGATGTGTCACAAAATTATGGGCCTTTGCAAGCCAAGGACATTGGTGGGTCGGGTGGTCTTCCGCGCACAGGTTACATGGATACGTCGCCTTCTGTTTCTCAGTGTTTCCCCCGCCAACATTATTAGTGGGTTTCTTACCCCTTTACCCTTCTTTCGTTGTTTTTTCTTTCCTTTAGGCTGCTGGGTGGCCTTTGGATTTATAGATTGCACTGTGTGTACATCTGACGTTTTAGTAGGGGGAGCAACCAAAAAAGTAGTTTGGCTGGCCACTGCGTGTTTTATAGACAATTGTTGCAATTGCTTCGTCAGTTTCTTAGTGGGCTTTGTTTGTGCTGAACCAACAATACCATTGGCATGTGGTCCAACTCTCTGTCTGGTTTTATCAAGTATTGAGCATGGCGCATCTGGCAATATCTCATATAATAAACCAGACTGAGAATAGATTAGCTCAAGTTGTTGAGCTCTCATGATGGCATCTTCTTTGGAAAATACTCCTGACGTCGCGACATATTTGGATAACTATGGGACCAAAGACTTAAGGAACCAATCGAGCAGGAATGCTGGTGGGACTGTCACCTTAATTAAACTCTTCTGACATCTCCATTCTTGGATGTGATCAGAGATATGGTTCGCTTTTGTCTGTGTGAAATTGGCCAGCAATTCTGTGCCAGTGTCGTATCTCATAGGTAATTGGAAATGGTTTAGGAAAGCCATTGCCAATTCACTGAAGGAAGAGTATCTTGAGCGGTCGAGCTCAATGTGCCATTTCCCGACACTCCCAATGACAGTACGTTGAAACAATCACAACTGTACGGAGTCGTCTTTCAATGAGTTAGATGAGCACCAAAAATGGAAGGTAGTCATGTGATCTCCTGGATATTTGTTAGGCTTGGCTTCGAACTTTGGTATGTCCGAAGGAAACTTCATCAGCATAGGGGGCCAACGCGGATCGTGACATATAGGGTCATTCAACAACCTTGTCAAGTTTGGCAAATGCAAGGTTGCCAAGAAAGGTAGTTTGGGTTGTTGGTGATAACCTGGGAAAAAGGGACCTGGAGTTTGACTGGCACCGGGTTGCCAGGAAAAGTTCGACTGCTGGCCTAGGTTCTGGTAAAAACCATGGCCATGACCAGCGTATAGATTCTGTGTGTGAGGAGACATCATTGGTTGATTCCCAAAGTAGGACGCAGATGGTTGGGCGTGCATTACATTCGGAGGACTTTGGGAAGGGTTGCCCCATGCCAATCCCGTGGGGATAAGCATAGTACCTTGTCCGGGGTTCCATTGATTGTGAAAAGAATTTCCCCAGATCGACATTCCTGACGAGGGAACAGATGCATGCCAAGAATTCCAAGGCCCTGATGCAGAAGAAGTTCTTGGGTTTTCCCCCTGTGCAGGAATAGTACCCTGCATAGGAATAGGTTGTTCGAAACCGGGATTGCCCCCATTCGGGAAAGTAGCTGATGAGAAGGCATTGTTACCAAACTCACCAAACAAATAAAATGGTGTTGAACCTACCGACATATTATGCGAAGGTGGTCCTTGACTCCCTGCTCCAAATAAACTATGGTGTGCAGGTGGCCCGACGGATTGCTGATGCGTGCCACCAAGCGAAGGTGACGAAGGAGGTATAGGACCTCCCCCGTAAGGGAAAGTGCTAAAAGGAGCTGAAGTGCCCCCCATGTGGCCTTGTAGAGGAGCGTTAGGGGTCCCTGGCCCCAGACCTAAAGTCTGTGAAGTGGAGTAGGAAAGTACGGGACTTTTACCTGAGCTAGGCATCCCGTATGAGAACGGAGGGCTTGTCACACTTGGTGTGAAAGGGGTTGTGGCCGCCGCCATAGACGGGATTAGACCATTGTGCGAGGTAGAGGTGGTCGAGACCATGGTGGCTCGGACCGGTGACGATGGATTAGGAGATGGAACTCTCCTGTTGTGACAACCGTAGTGGGAATTGAAGAATTCCCAGAAGGAGTGACAAAATTTGTTTCCATTGTTGCATGGGACACTGTCTGGCACTCGTAAGGGTGAATCGGTACGATGATGGGTGTCGAAAGATCAGTGGTTGGAGTTTCTGGTGGACCAAGATCTTTCGCTCCAAAGTCTAAAATGGTTGTTTCCTCCGGATGCTGGTCGGGCACAATTTCTTGTGACCTGGTCGCTTCAAAAGACCCTTGTTGGTCTAGCTTTCACCTTAGTGGTGGCGGAGGTGGCTCTAGTGTAACTGGTGATAGGCCCAGAAGCCTTCGTGACCGAAAAATCTCATGATCCTCCACTGTGTGAGAATATCAAAGACACTCTAGGGATTTCTATTCATTCAAAAAACAACACACACTAAAAAAGTCCCTACAAGATAAAACAAGCAAACACTAAACTAATTTGAAGAACAATTACAACAACCAACACTAGAGAAATTTACCGGTGCAAGTGAAACTTGAACATGGAAGCACCCTCTGGGTATACTCTACAAAGAGTGGCCCGATGTATGTCCTAGGTACTGCGGTATACCCCCTCAATCACCTGTGTATGTCCCTAAAAAGATAGGCAACTAGGTTGCCAGTGCGCGAACAATCACTAGGCGGGTACAGTTGAAAGTCGGGTAGACCACAATGAGCAGGGTATCGAGCCCGAAACCTGTCAAGGGTATCGAAAGAAAGTGGTTCGGAAGACAACTGAGGACCTCAAACGGATTCGAGACCCATGAAGCTCCGTGGAAAATGCAATCGACGGAATCCTAAGACAAGCCCTCTATATGTGTTCTCCACTACGATTGGTCCAGGTTTGGAGGGGTTATTTCCGCTACCTTTCCGCACACGACCTCATGTTTATCCCCTGTGTTAGAGGGGGGTGTAGAATAACTTTCATGATACTGGACTTTGACACTCCCTAACTCAGACTCCAATGTTTGATTTTAATGGCCTTGAAGAATTTCCTCTCCAACCTAATACAAGGCCCTAACCCTAAACTAGTTGGTTGACCCTACAAACATAAAAAGTCTAATGAATTTTAGATTTAGCGTTAATTTTTATGGCTTGTTTTAAGTCAAAGGTTATGAAAGTGAAACTAATGATGTTTGAAAGACGAAAGTAAAATAAACAGAAAGATGGAAACTAAAAACCTTTACTTAACTCAACTCTTAAACAACTTTTCAAACTTAAAATTTTTTCTAAGATATTTGAACAACAAACTCAAAGCAGAATTTCACTCGACTATGAGCTACTTATGATCTAAGTAAACCATCAAGAACTTATGAAAGCAAAGACTTTTCCCTGGTTACTAATGCAAAACAACACTTTTTAACCAAACAAAGAAATAAAAGTTTTTTTTTTATTTGAATGCTCACAAAGCAAAAAGGAAAAATATCAACGAGTCAAAACCAAGAAAACTTCTGGCCTAAGCGCAGATCGCAAAGAGTCACTTTAGAAATCACACACAAGAAAATTAAAATTGGACTCTCACACTTGTCTAAAAACCCTATAAAAGAAAATTTTGAGGAAAAATTCTAAATGAAAAAAGAAAGCTATTGCTGTGATCAAACCTAAGTTACTGACCGCTATGACAGAGACCCAAAAACCTGAAAGGTATAACTCTTTTCAAAGGAAAGGATGAGTACCTCACCTTCAACAAAAATTCTCTCCACAAGCACACTGTTGACAGTTCAACAGCAAGTGTGTGCACGCGAGCTGTGTAAAGTCAGAGTGTGTGTACACGCGTGCGGACCTTATACAGGCCGCGTGTATATCTGAAACTCTGAGACAAATGAAAAGCCAAGCAAGCCATCCCAGGCAGAGACTACTGGTATTGAGAACCATAATCTCTTGAAGACTCAGACACTTACTTTAACAGAAAAAAGAAAACAATTCAAGGAAAACTTTATAGAACAAACCAATACGAGGTGAAACCTAAGCTATACAATGAAAACAACAAAGACTAGAAAGAGTTCCAGAAAATCCCTGAGAAGGACTAATTCTGAAAGGGAAGAGGATGACTGCCTCTTTAAAAGAAATTTTCTGGAATCATACACGCGACTGACACTTCCTCAGCTAGCGTGTACACGTGGGCTGTGAGAATGCAGGGCGTAGGTACACGCGTGCAGACCTTATACAGGCCACGTGTACCTCTATGGGTCTCGAAAAAAAAAATATAGTCAAGCAAAGAAATAGAGATAACTAATATGGAAGACCAGAATCTCCATTAGCTCATACTTTTGCAGAAACTTTAAAAACAAGAAATGAAACCAGTTCTTAAAAATACCCAAAAAATATTCCCAGAAACCCTAGATAATCCTCAGTATGGTCGCCAATTCTGTTGGGAGTGGGGAATCCCTCTATGAACTAGCACTTAGGTTTTTATTATGCATGTAGAAAAGGCCTAAAGATTCCTACTTTCTACCGTCGTTCCAGACCTAATCCCCATTATTCTTAAGCAAATACGTAATTAAGAAGATCAAGTGAGCATACCTTATTTTGGGCGTTTGATATCGATCCTTCTTCATGATTGATCGCTCTTTGACTGCAACTCTCCTCCCAAGGCTGGCCTACATTCACACAAGACAAACAAATAACTCCACATGCATTTTATACATAGATTAATGGGTTAGAGATTCAATCAACATGTATGCAATAAACCATGAAAACCTCATATGGTGGGACGAGAAAAGTACTTCTTTATTATTAACTTCAACAAATCAACTTACAATGATGAAGCCGGCCACTTCTCCACGAACCTGGTCCTGGGCTCCTCTTCAACTGTCCTCCAACTTCTTTTCTCTGTATTTCTCTTTGCACAAGGATGGCTAAAGGTTGGGACAAAGGGAATGCACAATTGGGTATAGTTTCTTTACTATGATTCTCCTCTTCCAAATGGGACCCCTAACCCTTTTTTAATAGGTAAGAATAAGCTAGGTATTTGGTTGAACCCTCGGCCATGCATGGCTGCAAGGTTTAGTTAACTGACCCAAAGCTGTGTGTTCCGTCAGCAACTTTTCTTTTTTCGTGCTTTTGTAGGTACACACGGGATATCTTGGGTCAGATATCGTGTACACACATGCAGTAATGGAGCAAGGCACGTGGGCCTTTATAAAAAGTGTTTTTAAGAAAAGTTGTTCAACAGTGTTTTGGCAAAGAAGGAATCTGAGATGGCCTGATGCCAGGTAAGCATGTCTGGTGCAAATTAGGGTTATAACAACAAGTGATCTGACTAAACATGGTACTTTATGATTATCTGATATGGTTTATGAGTTAAAGTTTGTGCTATGATTAAAAGTTGAAATTTTAATATGTTATTTATATTGATGTATAGCATTGACATGTATTATGATGAGGTTTCCTGAGTGTGTAGGAACCATAATGTGATGAGGATGATGATGGCATTGTCAAAACACCTTGGACTCTGGATTGAGTCAGGGAGTGGACTATTGAATTTGTTTATGAGTACTTGATATTATTATGCCTATATTATGATGATGATTTCAGTTATGGATTCCATGTATAATATTTATTAACATCATTTTTGTCAGTGGATGCAAGCATGGTGATGCTTGTTAATCTGACTCACATATGGAGTAAAGGGGTCATACATATATATCAGATAGATTAGGGAGAGGTGTGGCAGTGTCCCTGTCACAATATACTAGAACTCTTGTCATGACCTGAACTGAAGTTTAACAACTACCTTGTTCCTGAGAGGTTCATGATGTCATGAGGAAAGACTGAGACATTCGCTCACGAGGATTTCTTAGGGGTGCACAATAAGGCAGATTCCTTATTCCGCAGAAAGACCTTAGTCTCACACAAGGTCGACAAGTGGAGTATTGACTCCAAGCATCAAACAACTTCCAAACTAAGTCAAATGGCGAGTGGCACACTTGGAGCACATAGGTGCGTGTTGAAGGGAACGTCGCATGAATAAATCAATAAGTTATTAAAAATCTAGAAGAACTTAGAGAATAAAACAAATACTTAGAACTGATAGAAAGAGAATATAAATTTATACAAATTTATAAACTAAAAACATAATAAATCTAAGTCCAATTGTTATGCCTAATACAATTTTATAGGAATGGGTCTAAGGGAAATTAGACTAATTAAAATTTAGAAAGGGAGAATAACAATTAATACATGTGTAGAATGTGTGCATGAAATTAATAAAAATATTTTTAATAAAAAGAAACTATTTCATGAGAGAATGGGTTGTCAACATAGACTTAGAATAATAAGTCAATCTAGACTCTAAATCCTAACTAAAAGAAGAATCTTAATCAAAATCCAACTGTAAATTAGTTAGGATACACAATAAAAGAGAATTAGGGGAACTAAGGGACAACTAGGGGAAAATTTAGGAACTAATTGTGGATGTGAGGGAAAATGTTAATTTTTTTTATTAAAAAGAAATAAACATGTGCAACTTGGGGAAAGTGTTACATGTATTGGGGGTGAATAATCTCTAATTTAACTATTAAAAATTATTTAATTGTGCATGAATTGACAAGTGTCAAGATAAATTTTCTTATAAAAAGAAGGAAGAGTAAGGAGGAAAGGACCCTATTATTGGATGACTAAAATGTTGTCAAAAATTTTCATGACTAGTTTACTTGTGTGAGTTGGGCTGCAAGCTTTGTGCAAGAGGTGGAAGCTTCTCCTTGTGAGGGAAAGCTTGAGCTATTTTTTAGATCTGGAATTCTATGTGTGACCCCTTTTTGGCTCTGGGGGCTAAGGGGGAATAAGAGTACCCCTAGTGTAGGTTGGGAGGTACCGGTGAAGTCATTGATTAGCAGGCGAAGGAAGGGACATATAGCAAGATTTCCAGTTGAAGATCATTCTCATATATTTTATACATCCAGTTATGGTACTTGTTTGTCTAGATATTTTATTGTTAGTAGAATCCTTGAATTGTAAAATTGAGTATGTATGGAAAATTCTTGATTCATGACATAACATTTACAGTCATTATGTATGTATACAATTTCTTATTATACCCGGAATGGATCTTTTTAGCAGGGTCACAATGGATTTTAAATTAATTCTTGTAATAACCATTGAAGAACTACTAATTAATGACATAGCATTTCCGATCATTATGTATGCATATAATTTTCTTTTGATAGACGGAGTAGGTATTTTAGCATGTTCACAGTGGATTTTAAATAAATTCATGTATAAACAACTGTATAAAATTGGGTTGTAAACTTTTGGGTAAACATGAATTGCTCTCACATTATCTCCATTTCGCTTCGTTAGAAAGAATCAACACCCTAGCTAACCCTTGAGGCCCTAGGTGTAGCATTCGTTTTTATTTAAATAGGGTCAAGGAGGTTGAGACCAATGTTTCTCTTATTCTTGTTTTACACTCTCTTCAAAAAGCTGCATGCAAGAAAATCCTAAGCAGAGATGAAAACTTCAAGGTCCCAGCTTGCAAAGTCAAATCAGAGACATGGCAATGGCTGTAGCAAACCCGTTGGGTGCCTTTGCTCAGCGTTCACCTTCTAACATTCCACACATCGAGCGATGTAATCAACAACATCCTTCTTCATTCTCGGCCAAAAGAATTGACTTCTTACTGTTGTAATTTTTTTCTGGTAACCAGGATGTCCAACATAAGGAACATCATGCATTTCCTTCAGTACCAATTTCCTCAG
>JASDQU010245080.1:54573-72429 GCA_032191745.1 Picea mariana
GTGGTCTTCCCCTTTTTCCCAAGGAATATTCTTTCTTGAAATATCCCTTATCATATTGATCTTGATGATTTCTATTAGGCTCATTCCTATTGAAGGGAGGTTTGAATCCTTTCCTCCTCTGATCGGACTTCACATTCTTCTTGTCCTTCCAATATTTTTGCAGGGATTCTCTTCCTTGGCCTTGCTCATACAAGTATTTAGCCTTCCTAATGGCCTCAGTCAAGGTCTTGGGTTCATCATACTTGATCTTTTCCTTATAAAAGGCTGGTAGTCCACTTAGAAATCTCAGTATTTTCACTTTCTCATCACCAATTAAACTGACATACTTTAACAATCCCAAGAACTTATTCTCATATTCTGTTATAGTCATGCTTCCCAATCATAGTTCAAATAACTCCTGCATTTTCTTCTCATAGAAATGATCTGAGAGGTACTCCTTCTGGAAGTACTTCTTGAACTNCCTACTTTCATTAACATGTTCCACTTGCTTCAGTTGGTCCCACCACATTACAGCTTTCCCATGTAAATGGTAGGTGGCAATCCTGGTTCCAGATTTGATGAATAGTTATGCAACTGAAAATATTTTCTGAGCCCAAGAAACCATGCTTCGACATCATCTTCCCTTTCTATTTCACCCTCAAAGGAAGGTGGCTTGAGCTTCCTCAACACTCCTTGCAAACTATCTACCTCTTGTTTCCTTCTTTGGTGTCTGATAGGAGACACCTCTGGACTCCTTACGGGATCTTCCGATGCATAAAAATTTCTTTCTGAGTAAGGAGGTGAGTGGTGTCCATGATCTCTGCTAGCACTTCTAGAATAACTATCTCTTCCACGATCATCCCTTCTTTAATGGCACCTTCCTTCTTCCTCTTGTCTTGAGTTTGATCCCTTCTTCTTTTTTCTCTGCAACTAATTGAAGCTCTGCAACACTCGAGCATTTATCTGAATTTTCTCTCTCATCAGTCTCTTATTGTCTGCTCTGTAGCTCTACACTTCCATATTCAGGCTTCTTACCATTTCTATTAACGTTTCCTGCTCTCATTTTCCCTTGCGTCCATTCGAATATGTCTCTGTATTACCAACTCTGGTATTCTGACCTTCGACCTCCTTATCATGACTGGAGGATCCCTCGCCTTCTTCCATTTCCTCAATATGCATCCCGAGTTGATGTGCTTAGACCCCTTAATTGTGCAAAATGTGAAAGCGACCATTTTGATAGAATTACGCATATGATAAACAAAATTTCCAAACCATGCTACAGGTCTCTTTATTTTTTTGTTCATGGAGATCATATCCCCATTCTCTGAAAATAACAGTGTCATGTTATCCTTGACTGACACAAAATCTCATCCTACGCAGATGCTTCCTTAAAAACACCCTCCCAGGTGACCATGACTAGAAACCGCGTCTAAATCCTTCCTTAGCACTTTTCTGTCTCGAAGACAACCAATTCGGGCCTTAGCCCTCCTTCCCTGAACTCTCAATCTACATATGACCATGGCCATGACCCTGCGCTTAGCTGAAAAAAAGCACTTGTCCAGAGCTTCGGGACTTCGAAACTTTCATCCAAGACTAGATCAATATTCCTCGTCCTCTTTCACGATCAATGATCAAGATCCAATTCGGGACTCCGCGCTTCAAGAGTCTCAACTTTCCTCTCTTGCCTCCTTCTGGAATGATTTTACATGGAGTTCATGATCTGTTGACGTGTGTCCTCCCACAAATCAATGGTTGTGAATCGCTTCGGCTCTTCGGGATTTGAAAGTTTCAAA
Source organism: Picea mariana (assembly GCA_032191745.1). Lineage (NCBI taxonomy): Eukaryota > Viridiplantae > Streptophyta > Pinopsida > Pinales > Pinaceae > Picea > Picea mariana. The sequence continues at coordinate 56,346 of JASDQU010245080.1, forward strand.
CCTTCCTCCTGCACTTTCTCCTGGAGTGCTTTCACCCAAAGTCGACGATCCTTTGACATGTGTCTTCTGGAATAAATGGTTGATATGTACTCCGGCCTTTGGGCCTTCGGGAGTTTTCGGCCCAACGCAATCTGTCACATCTTTCCCCTTCGGAGTGCCTAGTCTCCGGACTGCACGATTTGTCGCCACGTGGAAAAATACTAGAAGTGGACACATGGCCTAATTAGGAGGGTGCCACATGTCACATTCTAACTGACTTTTCAATACTCCAAATGCTCAAAACTTACTGACACGTGGCACACATATCATGTTTCCACGTCATCCTAGGTGACGTCCGCAAGCCACGTCACTTCGAGAATTCCAGGATCCACATCACCTCTAGGTGACTTCATCATGCCCCATCACTTCGGCTCTTTGGGCTTCAAGACTTCGAGAGTTTCCATGCTAGCACACTTCCAATTCTCCTGAACTATGAATTCCCGAACTAGCCAATCTGTCACCATGTGTCCTCCTGGATCGGATGTTTAAGATTCACTTCGGGTCTTAACCCAGAGTCCATGGCTCTGCAACATGTGTCCTCCTTAATCTGGCAGTTGAGGCTTACTTCGGGTCTTCGAACTTCAGAAATCTCAAATTTCAAAACTTATCTGGCCCCATTGGATTTTATCCGAAGCCCTAGATCTGGTGATACGTGGCTCTCGGTAGATCAATGGTTGAGATCCTTTTGGGTCTTCGGGTTTCAAAAATCTCAAACTTCAAACCTCCTCGAAGTACACGGGATTCTTCCACATGTCCTCTTGAATCGAATGGTTGAGGCTTACTTCGGGCCTTCACCCGAAATCCACAGATTTATGCCACGTATATTCTAGATCAGACGACCCAGATTCACCTCGGACAATCCGACGCTTGAGATTTACTCCGGACGATCTGGCGAATGAGATCTATTTCGGATGAACGAACGATTGAGATTTACTTCGGCTCTCTGGGCTTCGGGAGTTTCAAATCTCAACTGAAAACCTCTTGAACATATTTCTCCAGAGTTACTGATCTACTGACACATACTTCTTGGTGATCGACGGTCATGATCTACTTCAGTTATTTGGAGTTTCAATGTTCGATCCCTAACATGTCACATCACTTACTGCCTTTCAATTTGCGAGGGCATGCATCGACGGTTTGGATTAACCCGCTTTTCACCCTGCAATTCTCCTAATGCTGACACGTAACCCCTTAGGGAAACCGTGGTTTGGATTGCGGGACCGCCTTGGGAAATTATCTCCCGTGCAACTTGGTTCCCCGCAATGCCTCATGTCCATTGATCTCTCTCTCCCATGGGATCCAACGATTGTGACCTTAACCCTTGCTTCCTTTTCATCGGACGACCCCTGTTCACCCGTCCTCTGATCCAACGATCTTAGATCTCTCCTGATCCTACAATGGTGATCACTCTCGAATTCGAAGGGGACGATCATGATCCTTCAAACCCCCTACAACAGGTCTCTGACGTTCTATATCCTGTGTATATTCTGCAATGCCATTCCTCCTGATATTTTCAACTCCACGGTCAAAGTTTGCTCTATAACCACGAGACTCTGACCAACAGACCCGACCCATACCGGCTCGATGTTTCAACCAGAAGCTCTGATACCATTATGTAACATACCCAGCCACCCACAGGTCGGGGCATGCTACCTTCAAACCCACCCTTGGACTTTTTACTCTTACCGATACCTTCTTTAATTAATAAGAACGCATAAGATATAAGATTTAGCAACATGCACAGTAATATCCAGCAAGCATGCATAATCTAAGATTTAGTTAAACGATAATTAAAATACACAGTGGAATACATTCATACATAGATAATAATATCACAACAGAGAGCACTTATCTTTATAGAAAGGTGAAACCAACTGGCTACAGACCAAGGGCTTTCCAACCAACCGTAGACACCACTACTCCAAATATCAACAGTAGTGTCACCCCCGAGCCATGGCTATGAATCCACAAGGACGGTTCCAGAGTGTACTTGGGTTCCCAAACCAGCCAGCTCTCAATCTCTCGCAGGGTTCCCAACACCCACAACAATCCAAGTACCTAGCTCTCTTCTACCCAGCATGTACCGCCCAAGAGAATGGACCTCCACCCTTCTCTGCCACACAATCCCTCAGGTAGTCCCTCTCCTTTTAATTTGGGGCCTCTAGCACAACTGGTCCAGAATCTCAATGCTGGAACTCTCAGGACTTGCAATTGTGAGAAAAACAGGGCACATGCCAATGCATCTTAGACATGTAGGCCCTAGGTCGTGGATGGATTACACCAATGACCATTACAACCAACTATCTCGTGGTTAATTCTCAACAGTTCCTTTCCCCTTCCAAGCCAAGACGCATGTGAGGATGGATCAATGGATGGGTAAGTGAGTGCATGGAAGTGCGTGAGGGAAATGAATGAACGTATAGGAAATCAACGAACAAGACATCATTCCAATGATCAAACCCACAATCAGATAGGGGATGGGTTTAAGTATCTCTCGTGGGGAATCAAGAACCTTCTAGCCTTCCCTAAGAAGCTCACATAACCGATCCCCTCCCTTAGACAAAAAGGGGTAATTAGAATAGGAATAAACACTTAGCCCCTCAATCCCCCTCTCTTGTGGAATCATATCCCCCTATAACTCTATTCCTTGTCCGTCTAGCAGCCAACCACGTATTTATTATTAATAATGATAAAAAAAAACATTACATGTATTGGGCACATTGGCCTTTTAATAATTGTTTGGGTACTCTGGCCTCTCAACATTGTAACAATACATTATTTAAAATGGGGGTTCAAAACCTGGGGTGTTACACTCTAAGTTAAATATAAAAATATTATTTTTGTGTTTTCTCACTCGGCGATAAATGGGGTTAAGTTTTGTTACAATGAGTAAAATTTCTATTAAGATTATATTTTACTCCCAATAATTGTCCTATAAATTTTGTTTAATTTATGTTTTAATTTATTTGTAATTTCAATTGAAAGTAAAAAGATCCTTGTAGTTCTTAAGATTTCAAAGTTAGGCCTTCACCGTTGAAGGAAGGTGGGAGGTCTTGAACATGTTTAAAATTGTTTTTCACTACCACGAAAATAAAGTTGAGTGATTTGATAATTAATTGGAGTTTATCTCACGATTTGCGCAATTGGAAAAAAAAAGAGTTAGTGCGTCCGTTGCGATTTTTTTAAGATAGTTGGATGCTTACACATTTACACCTTTTTATGCCTCCATATAGTCTTCCTTTGAATTTCAGTGTTAGAAAATTATGAAGTTTTGATAATTTGAATTTGAAAAATGAAAATAAATGGAATGCCAAACTAATTTATGATTTTGATGCCAAAATTATTTGTTGTAAATTTCTAATTTAGCTAAGCATTATAAAAAAGTTACATGCTTGTATTGCTTACTCTTATTGTTATTTGCTTACTCTTTAGTTGATCAGTTAAGGGGTTGTTACATATGGTATTAGAGCAGGGTTCTACTCTATGACACTGGACTCATTATGACTTCCAATGCATTTGTTTAAATTAAGATGTATCACTAATATAAATTGAATTTTGTTTATGGCAGGTATCATGGTTAGAGGACAGAGGACGAGTAGACGTCGGGGTGCAGGAGGAAGGGGTATGTTTCCTCTAAGTAAACCCACACCTGACGGATATGATCCACAGGAAGAACATACTACCGGGAAGGAGCATGTTGCAGTGGGAGATGTTATGGGTATGATAAGGTATTTTCAAAGGATGTCAGAGGTGTTGATAAATCGCCTCGATCGTGATGAGGGAAGGGGATCTGTATCCAATGAGGTTTTTCATCACCCTCCTGTAGTTAGTGATAGTGTTCATAGAGAACTCGAGAAGGTGAAATTTCCCTAGTTATGTGGTTCCACGGACGGATTAGATGTCAAATCTTGGTTGGATAATATGGAAATGTGTTTTGCATTGCGTGATTATACCTCCAACATGAAGGTCCACATGGCGGTATTTCAGTTGAAAGGGAGTGCACTTATTTGGTGGAAGACACTCTTACCACAATTGAACATGGCCATTGAATATGTGTCATAGGAATTGTTCGAGGATCATTTTCGAGAGAGGTACCTATCTAAAGAGTTCATTGAGGGCCATCTTAATGAATTCAACACTTTATGACAGGGTAGTCATATAGTACTTAAGTATGAGGCTAGATTTATGGAGTTTCTCATTTATTCTCTGCACTTGAAAATTAAAAAGTAAAAGGTGAATAAGTTTTTTTTTTGTCTCAACTACAAAATTTGTACTAAGGTGATGATTTTGATGCCTTAGACTTTGCACGATGCAGTACAGAAATATTTTATCATTGAGGAGGAATTGAATAGTGGAGGTTAGAGTAGGAATCCTTCCATGAATATAGGACAGATGCCACTTAGAGCGTTGCAACAGTAGATACCTGTTAGACAGACTTCTAGGCACCATGATACACCCAGAGGGCATGTATTTTCTACACCACGTAGACAAGATACCAATTAGAGGACTCCTTATAGAGAACCACCACAGTAGTAGTCACATCGTCCTCGGCATCAGCAGTAGTATAGATCGTTTCCACAAAACATATCAAGACCTCAGAATCCTAGACCAACAGGTTCTTCCTCTAAAACTAGGCGCACCGGCCCTAAGAACAGATGTTGGACTTGTTGAGATCCCCACTATCAGAGAGATTGTTCTATTGATAAGGCAAGATCTGATGGATCAACAAGACATATGACAGTGGGAGATTTGGGCAAGGCCCATAGGATTCATGCAACAGTGAATAACCACCAGGTTGAGCATCAATCTAGAATACTCGATACTTTAGGTATGATATCAGATCAACAGATTAGTATTTTGATAGATCCGGGAGCTACTGAGATTTTTATATCTAGTGTTTCACTTAAAATAATTAAGGTAAAGGAAGTCGAACAAGACGAGTTTAGATATGTAGAGCTAGCATTTGGAGCCAAACAAAAAGTTGGAGGAAATATTAATGATTGTAAAATAAATTTGGGTGAATTTATCGCTAGTGTAAACCTTTTTGTTACAACCTTGAGATCTTTTGACATTGTGATTGGAATGGATTGGTTAGAATCACACGACGTGATACTTAAATATAAGAAAAAAATATTAATCTTAATTGATGATTTGGGACAAAATAGAGTAATTGTAGGGAAAAACCAAGGAGTATCGCTAGGATTTGTTATTTCCCTACAATTAAATAAAAATATGCACAAGGGATGTAAGTTGTATGCCATATTAGCTCTTAACGAAAAGGACGACGCAGAAAGATTGGAAGACTTTCCAGTAGTATCAGAGTTTGTTGATGTTTTTCTTGAATAACTATTGGGTTTACCATCGAAAAAAGAATTGAAATTTACCATAGATTTAAAACTTAGAACTGAACCAATTACAAGAACGCCATATCGGATGTTGACACCTAAATTGCAAGAGTTAAAGATGCAATTGAAGGATTCATTAGATTTGAGACTTATACATCCAAGTATATCACCATGGGGTGCACCAGTAATTTTTGTAAGAAATAAGGACGGGTCGTGGAGGCTTTACATTGATTATGGTTAATTAAACAAATCCATGATAAATAATCAATACATGTTACTGAGAATTGATGACTTATTTGACCTAATGAAGGGGGAGACAGTGTTTTCAAATATCAATTTGAAATAGGGATATCATCAGTTGTGAATCAAGGAGGAAGAATTTCCTAAAACATCGTTTAAGACAAGATTTGGACATTATGAATTTACTGTATTACCATTTGGATTGACAAATGCCCCAGGGGTATTCATGAGTTTAATGAATGGAGTGTTATTCAAGTACCTGGATAAGTTCATACAAGTATTTATTGACGATATATTAATTTACTCTGGGACAAAAGAGGACCACAAAGAACATCTGAGATTAGTTTTGTAGTGTTTAAGAGAAAACAAGTTGTACGTAAAGTTGTCAAAATGTTCTTTTTATCAGACGAAGATTCACTATTTGGGACACATTGTTTTGAGAGAAGGTATCATTCTGGATCTAGCGAAAGTAGAGGCTATTATGGGATGACCATCATAGATGAATGTGCAAGAAGTACGCAATTTTTTGGGATTAGTGGGTTATAATAGACGCTTTGTCGAAGGATTTTCAAAAATAGCAAATCCAATTATGGAACTGCAAAAGAAGAATAAGAAATTTTTATGGTCAGAGAAATGCGTTGAATCATTTCAAGAGCTTAAATAATTATTAACAACAACACCAATACTGAAAGTTCTGAATATGACAAGGAATTCTTAGTATACACTGACACATCCAAGGAAGGATTGGGTGGAGTATTAATGCAAGAAGGTCGAGTTATCACATATATTTCAAGGAAACTAAGAAGGCATGAAGAGAATTACACAACACACGATTTGAAATTATTAGCGATTGTTTATGCCTTACGAGTTTGGAGACATTACCTTATTGGAAGAAAATTTGAGTTGAAAACTGATCACAATAGATTGCAACACATTTTTACACAAAGTGACTTGAATGCGCGCCAAAGACGTTGGTCAGAACTTTTAAGTGAGTATGATTTTGAAATCATGTATATTAAAGGAATAGTTAACAAAGTAGTAGATGTGTTGAGTCAAAGACCACACATTTTTTCAGTAATACCCCTAAAGATGAATCTTCGAGAAAATATTTTATCATTACATATTGATTATGATTGGTACAAGGAAGTAAAATACAACATCAAACAAGATACCATGATGGTACCGAGATATGAGGGATATTCTTTGGACAGTGACGGGATACTAAGATATAATAGCATAATTTGTGTACCGCCAAATGAAGAATTGATAAATTTAATTTTCAACGAAGCTCATCGAGCGATGTATATGGCTCATCTTGGAGTCACGAAAATGAAGGAAAATCTTAAATCACTATTCTTTTGGAAGGGGATGAAATATGATGTAGTTAACTATGTGGTGATATTTCTTGAATGTCAACAAGTGAAGACTGAACTTAGACATCCAACGAGATTATTATAGCCACATGTGATTCCTGAAATGAAATGGGAAGTTATATCGATGGACTTTATTGTTGGATTTCCATTGACGACAAGAAGACACAATTGTATATTTGTAGTTGTCGACACTTTGACAAAGAGTGCGCATTTTATTCCATTTCATATGACATATCAAGCACCTGACATAGCTAGAATTATTGTTAATGAAATTGTGATATTGCATGGTGTACCAAGAAAGATAATATTTGATCGAGGATTGGTATTTACTAGACGTTTTTTGACTATTTTCCAAGAGGATTTGGGAACACAATTAAATTTCAGTACCGCATATCACTCTGAAATTGATGGGAAAATGGAAAGAACGAATCAAATTCTAGAATATATGCTTCGAATGTATGTAATGGATCAACAAAAACGATGGAAAGAATTTTTACTATTGATAGAATTTGTGTATAATAACAGTTACCAGAGTTCGATAAAGATGACATCTTTTGAATTTTTATACGGACGATCGTGTAGGACACCTTTGAGTTGCTATCGAATAGAATATAGGGTCCTAGTGGGACCAGAAGTGATTCAGGAAATGAAAGATAAGATGCGAACCATAAGTAAAAGGATTAAGGAAGTGCAAGATTGACAAAAGAGTTATGCAGATGTGCATTGTATAGACCATAGTTATGAGGTTGGTGACAAAGTGGTTTTGCAGGTGAAGCTACATAAGAGTTCGATTAAGTTTGTAAAGGGCGCTAAAATCTCTCTAAGGTTTGTGGGACCTTTCGTAGTTATATAAAATAAAGGACTCGTGGCTTACCAACTAGCCTTACTTGATTCTTTGAGGCGTGTGCACGATGTGTTTCATGTTTCAATTTTACGTAATTATATTCCAGATTCATCAAATGTTATTGACTTGAGTTTATTTCAATTATCGGATGAGGGTGCTCTCATAGTGGAGCCAATCTGCAAACTGGACCATCGCACTCGACAACTACGATATTGATTGGTCGATCAGTTCAAGGTCCAGTGGGACAGTTATAGTCCACATTCTGCCACTTGGGAGGACACACATGAGATGCATCTGTAATTTCCATATTTATTTTGAAAGTTTGATAGATAGATTGGTATCAACTATATTATTGCTTTCATTATTAAATTGTACAAACTTTGTGACGAAGTTTAAAATAAGAGGGGGTGTATGTAACATCCATATATTCACTGACCACATTTTCATAACACAAATTATTCTTTGAGAACACTTGCATGCAAGTGATCCGGTTAAGCATGGCACTTTATGATTATTTGATTTGGTTTATGAGTTAAATTTTATGTTATAATTAAATGTTGAAATTTTGATATGTTATTTATATTGATGTATAGCATTGACAGGTATTATGATGAGGTTTCCTGAGTGTGCATGAAACATAATGTGACGAGGATGATGATGGCATCGACAGAACACCTTGGACTCTGGATTGAGTCAGGGTTTGGGCGAGTGACTTTGTTTATGAGTACTTGATTTTATTACACTTGTATTATGATGATGATTTCAGTTATGGATTCCATGTATAAGATTTATTAACATAATTTTTGTCAGTGGATGTAGGCATGGTGATGCATGCTGATCTAACTCACATATGGAGTAAAGGGGTCATACATAGATATCAGATAGATTAGGGAGAGGTGTGGCAACGTCTCTGTCACCATCTACTAGCACTCTCATCATGACCTGAACTCAAGGTTAACAACTACCTTGTTCTCGAGAGATTCACGATGTCATGAGGGAAGACTAAGAGAGTCTCTCACGAGGATTTCTGAGGGGTGCGAAATAAGACAGATTCCTTATTCCTCAGTAAACCCTTAGTCTCACACAAGGTCGACAAGTGGAGTATTGACTCCAAGCATTAGACAACTTCCAAACTAAGTCAAATGGAAAGTGGCACCCTTGGAGCATCTGGGTGCGTCTTGAAGGGAACGTCACATGAATAAATCAATGAGTTATTAAAAATCTAGAAGAAATTAGAGAATAAAACAAATACTTAGAACTGATAGAAAGAGAATATAAATTTATAAAAAATTATAAACTAAAAACATAATAAATCTAAGTCCAATTGTTATGCCTAATAACATTTTATAGAAATGGGTATCAGGGAAATTAGACTATTTAAAATCTAGATAGGAAGAATAACAATTAAAACATGTGCACAATGTGTGCATGAAATTAATAAAAAGATTTTTAATAAAAAATCACTATTTCATGAGAGAATGGGTTGTCAACATAGAGTTAGAGTCATAATTCAATCTAGACTCTAAATCCTAACTAAGAGAAGAGTCATAATCAAACTCCAACTACAAATTAGTTAGGAGACACAATAAAAGAGAAATTGGGGAATTAAGGGACAACTAGGAGAAAATCTAGGAACTAATTGTGGATGTGAGGGAAAATGCTATTTTTTTTTTATTAAAAAGAAATAAACATGTGCACCTTGGGGAAAGTGTGACATGTGTTGGGGGTGAATAATCTCTAATTTAATTATTAAAAATTATTTAATTTTGCATGAATTGACAAGACAAATTTTCTTATAAAAAGAAGGAAGAGTAAGCAGGAAAGGACCCTATTATTGGATGACTAAAATGTTGTAAAAAAATTTCATGACTAGTTTACGTGTGTGAGTTGGGCTGCAAGCTTCGTGCAAGAGGTGGAAGCTTCTCCTTGTGAGGGCAAGCTTGAGCTAGCTTTTGGATCTGGAATTTTGTGTGTGACCCCTTTGTGGCTAGAGAGGTAAGGGGGAATAAGAGTACCCCTAGCATAGGCTGAGAGATACCAGTGAAGTCATTGATTAACAGGCGAAGGAAGAGACACATCACAAGATTTTCAGTTGAAGATCATCCTCATATATTATTATACATCCAGTTACGATACTTGTTTGTCTAGCTATTTTATTGTTATTAGAATCCTTGAATTGTAAAATTGAGTATGTATGGAAAAGTCTTGATTCGTGACAAAATATTTACAATCATTATGTATGTATACAATTTCTTAATGTACCCGGACTGGATTTTTTTAGCAGGTTTGCAATGGATGTTAAATTTATTTGTGTAATAACCATTGAAGAACGCCTAATTAGTGACATAGCATTTCAATCATTATGTATGCATATATTTTTCTTGTGATAGACGGAGTAGGTCTTTTAGCATGTTCACAATGGATTTTAAATAAATTTATGTATAAACAATTGTTTAAAATTGGGTTGTAAACTTTCGGGTAAACATGAATTGCTCTCACATTATCTCCATTTCACTTCGTTAGAAAGAATCAACACGCTAGCTAATTCTTGAGGCCCCCAGGTGTATAGGGTCAAGGAGGTTGAGACCAACGTTTCTCTTATTCTTGTTTTACACTCTTTTTAAAAACCTACATGCAAGCAAATTCTACGCAGAGATGAAAAATTCTTTACTCTAGATATCTAGTGTAAAGAATTTTTACACTAGATATCCCATGCCCTCTCTCTCTTTAATTAAGATGAGTTAAATCCATAATTTCAGGCACAACCATTTCTTTAATTATAAACGTTGGGTCTGGAGCATGAGTATTAGTACTTAATATTTATATTCATTACTTTTGCTTCAAGGTTAATATAGTTATAATAAGTGTTACTTGAGCATCATCCCTTTAAATAATTATATTCATTACATTTTCCATTAACAATTAACAACTTATTTTAGATGTTTTTCGCATTGATTTGAAATTCACACAAATAGGTATTATTATTTTAATTAACGATGCTCTAGAATTAGTGGCATTTAATTTTAATAGTTCCTCTAAGTTAAATATATAATATTATTTTTGTGTTTGCTCACTTGGCAATAAATGGAGTTAAGTGTTGTTACAATGAGTAAAGTTTCTGTTAAGATTATATTTTACTCTCAATAATTGTCGTATAAATTTTGTTTAATTTATGCTTTACTTTATTTGTAATTTCAATTGAAATTAAAAAGGTCCTTGTAGTTGTTAAGATTTCAAAGTTAGGCTTTCACCGTTGAAGGAATGTGGGAGGTCTTGAACATGTTTAAAAAAAAAAGGATATGGAATGTCAAACTAACTTATGATTATGATGCCGAAATTATTTGTTGTAAATTTCTAATTTAGCTAAGCATTATAACAATGTTACATGCTTGTATTGCTTACTCTTACTTTTAGTTTCTTACTCTTTAGTTGATTAGTTAAGGGGTTGTTACAAATCTTCATCACTTACAGGTTCATATGTTGAAACTCCTTTTGTCTCCTTGAAGGGATAAAAATATGAAACATTAAAGATTAGAGAAATTCCAACACCACTTGGAAGTTCTATCTCATATGCATTAGAAAAAAATTTCCTTGAAATAGTACATTGTCCAATCTTTTTAAGTTTCATTTTATTATAGGTCCCTACAAGAAACCTCTCTTTTCTCAGGTATGCCATGACCAGTTCATCAACCTAAAAATTCACTTGCTTTCTTCTCATGTCTTCTCTTTGTTTGTACTTCTTGTTGCTTTCCTGCAATTTATGTTTGACTCTTTCATGTAGCTCTTGCATACTCATTGTAAAATCCTCACCACCAACACTCCTTAATTCTTGTTTTCCCAAATTTCTTATTTTAGATACACCTCGTGGATGCATCCCATACAAAATTTGAAATCGACTCATCCCTGTGCTTCTGTTAGGTGAGTCATTATATCCAAACTTAGCTTGAGAAATCACTTGATCCCACTACTTGGAATTCTCATTTACAATACTTCTCAAAATGTTTCCCAAACTCTTGTTTACCACTTCTATTTTCCCATCATTCTCTGGGTGATATGTTGAGATAAAACTGAGATTAGTACCAAGTTTCTTCCATAAAGTTCTCCAAAAATGTCCCACAAATTGGGTTTCTTTATCAGAAACAATGTTGGTAGGCAAACCATGCAATCTTACTACCTCTCTAAAGAAAAAAATTGCAATATTTGTTGCATCACTAGTTTTTGTACAAGCAGTGACATGTTCCATATTAGAGAATCGATCAACCACAACATAAATAGAATCATTACCTCGTTGTGTTCTTGGAAATCCCAAAACAAAGTCCATACTTACCAAATCCCATGGCATGTTTGTGATAGGCAGTGGTTGATACAGACCATAAGTCTGACTTCTCCCTTTAGCATACTGACAAATTCTACATTTCTCCACAAATATTTTCACATCATTTTGCATACCCGAACAAAAATAAAAAGAATTAATTTGAGCAAAAGTCTTATCCTATCTAAAATGTCATGACAGTCCTCCACTATGGTTCTCTTTGATCAGATTTTCCCTCATGGAACATCTTAGTATGCACAATTTATTGTCCCTGTTGAACAATAAGCCTTCTTGTATCATGTAACTCAACCACTGATGTCCTGTTATTGGCAACTGGGTTTTCACAGGCTGCATAAGCATCCCTGAAATCTACATCTTTTTTACACGTCTCCTTCAATCCATCAAATCCTAAAGCACTGACTTCAAATTCTTGCAAAATTAAATTAATCCTACTCAATGCATCAACAAATTTATTTTTCTTACCACTGGTATGCTTAATCACAAATGAAAAATTCTACAGAAATTCAACCCACTTGGCATGTCTCTGATTCTTTTTCCGCTGGTTGCTTATGAACTACAATGCATGATTGTCAGTATACAAAACAAATTCTTTGGACATGAGGTAATGTTTCCATTTCTTTAGTGTCTGAACAATTGCATAAAACTCTTTATCATAAGAAGAATATTTTTGTTTAGCCTCATTCAATTTTTCACTAAAATATGCAATTGGTCTTTGTTCTTGACTCAAGATAGTTCCTATTGCAGTTCCACTAGCATCAGTCTCAACATGAAAATTTTTACCAAAGTCTAGAAAATCTAAAACATGTTGTTTAGTAATCTTCTTCTTTAACAATTTGAAATTTCTATCAGTTGTTTCTGTCCATTTAAATGGTTTTTATATTTCGTTGATTGTTTCTACAATTGGGGCACATAATTGACTAAAACTTTTGGTAAACTTCCTATAAAAACTTGCTAACCCATGAAATCTTCTTACCTCAAACACATTTTTTGGAGTAGGCCTACTTACTATTGCTTGGATTTTTTCCAGATCCATCTTCAAACCATCCTTAGATATCACAAATCCAAAATATATCAACTCATTCTTCATAAAACTATATTTCTTCAAATTGATCAACAACTTGTTTTCTTGTAAGGTACTCAAAAACATCTTGAGGTGTCTCAAATGTTCTTCCTTTGTTTGACTATATATCAAGATATCATCCAAATATACTATTACGAATTTCCCAATACATTTTTTCAAAACCTCATTCATTAATCTCATGAAAGTACTTGGAGCATTTGTGAGCCCAAAAGGCATCACCAACCATTCATACAGTTCATTATTAGTTTTGAAAGTTGTTTTCCATTCATCTCCTTCCATGATCCTTACTTGATGATATCCACTCTTTAAATCAATCTTTGAAAAATACTTAGCACCACAAACAATCTAGCAAATCATCAATTCAAGGTAATGGAAATATGTATCTTATTGTGATCTTATTGATCGCTCTTGAATCATTACACATACGCCATCCTCCATCTTCATTTGGGATGAGTAATGTTGAAACAACACATGAACTCAAACTCTCTTTTATCAATCCTTTATCCAAAATCTCTTGTGCATTCTTCTTTATCTCTTCATTCTCCTAGGGTGTCATTCTATATGTTGCTTTGTTAGGTAAACTTGCTCCTAAAGTTAATTCAATATGATGGCTAATACTCCTTATACAAGGTAATGCATTTGGAAAATCATCAACTATAATATCAACAAACTCATCCAATATAGCTTTAACTTCTGCAGGAAAATCATCCAAATTTGTACGTGTAAGTATGTACCTCCTCTTTCTTGACTTCTTGCAGCAGTTCCTTTCCACTCATTAGCAACACATTAGGATCAACTTCTTCCTTGACTCCTTCATCCTACAAAGGAAACAATACATGCTTGTGTCCATATTTTTCTAGAGAATAAGTGTTCCTCCTACCATCATGAATGGATTTTATGTCGTACTGCCATGGCCTTCCCAAAAAAACATGGCAAACATCCATGGGGATTATGTCACATAATACCTCATCCTTCTAGCTACCAATTTGAATTTCCACATTACATTGCTTATTCACCAAAATCTAATGTCCTTTCTTATACCAGGACACCTTTGTAGGGAGTGGGATGTGTTGTCCTCTTCAATCTCAACTTCTCTACCATTTCAACGAAAAAAAAATTGTTTGTACTCCCGCTATCAATGACAACCTTGCAACACTTACCTCCTAACTTGCATATAGTCCTGAATAGACTTTTTCTCTGAGTTGGTTCTTTAACTTCCTTCTCTGACTTGATCAAAACTCTTTTAAGGAAAAATAACTCCCCTACCTCATGAACTTCTTCTTTTGTGGTTACATTCNGGTCCCATGACATATGGCCTGTCTTTCCACAAGTGTAACATCTAATTTATTTGCCTCCTCTACCTCTGCCTCTGGGGAAAAATCTTATGCCTCTTTATTATCCTCCTCTTGTTGATTGACTAATTGAGCTTCCTCCTTCATATTTTGAAGTTTGAAATCTTTCTTTACCACTGGATTGTCCTTTTCCTCTTGTTGAAATTCTTCCTCTATTCTTCTAGCTCTATTTTCTAGCCAAATTCTCTTATGCCTTCAAAGTTGCTAGGTAGGCATCTTCAACTGTCTTTAGGAAGAAAATTATAATTTCATCTTGAATCTCATACCTCAAGCCATTGATATACCTAGAAACCTTTTCAACATCTTCCTCAATATGACCAACCAACTCTAATTGTCAACCTATAAAATTCTTCTATATATTATTTCACAGTCATAGCCTTCTATGTGATATTTTGTAATTGTCTAAATAGGTTCAGCTAATAATCCTTAGGCATGAACTTGCTCTTAAATTTAGCAATCATTTTGTCCTAATTCCTAATTTTTCTTTTCCCTTTTCGACTTCTGTCTGCTTGTAATTCATCCCACCATAGCATTGTATGACCTTTAAACCTTGTCACTACATACTTTACCTTTCTATCTTCATCTACATATTCATAATCAATTTTTTTGTCTAGAGCATTAATCCAATCAATCAGTTATTCAACATTCAGGTTACCTTCGTCCATTGGTACTTATACCTTTGGTCTAGCACTGACCTTCGTGACCACTCTTATCAGTCTCTAGACTATTGTTTCTTTTTCTTCCTCTTTGTCAAATGTTGTTGCTTATTCACTTTCATCGATATCTCCTATATCAGGTTCTCTCTTCATGGAAGTCTCCATGTCTTCCATATTTTCTCGGAGTTGCCTCACCTCCTGTTGCAATTCCATATTTTCAACTAGTATGCCTCGACCTCTTCTCCTGGGCGACATCTTCCCTTTCTTCACGAGCACCCTTATTGTATGTGCTCTTATACCAAAAATGATGGCAGACCTCGTTCAATAACCACTTACAATGTTCTCAAACACAACTTTGTTACAACGAATTTACTCTCGTTGTCCCTCAGATAGAATTCAACAGTAATTTCAATGTGTTCTTGGTTTTTGGATTAGCAATTCGAACCAAAATTGCTAAAGTAAGCGCTCTTCATTATTTTCTTGAATATGACCAAAGTATATAACCGGGAGCTAAAGCTCATTCATAAACTCCTTCGATGTTGACTCCTTGGCTCTCTACTCCATAGAACCAAGTCCTATGATCGGGAGCTTAAACATTAGGCTTCCTCGAAACCAACACTTATGGCATACGACCTTGCGCTAGGAACCCTCAGTTACTTTGCGAGGGACTGAAGTTCTGGTCCATATCTCTAGGCAGTGGTTGATCCAGATTATTTTCGGCACGAAATGAGATTGGAGATATAATAAAGAAATGCACAGAGATATCGCAGATATTCAATAATATAACAGAAATATATCAGAGATGCAACCATAAACACATA
>JASDQU010245080.1:119397-134034 GCA_032191745.1 Picea mariana
GGAGGGGATGTAACACCCCAGGTTTTGAACCCCCATTTTAAATAATGTATTGTTACAATGTTGAGAGGCCAGAGGGCCCAAACAATTAAAACAGGCCAATGTTCCTAATAAATGTAATGTTTTGATCATTATTAATAATAAACACATCGATGGTTACTAGACAAATAAGGACTAGAGTTATAGGGGGCTATGATTCCACAAGAGAGGGGGATTGAGGGGATAAATGTTATTTCCTAATTTAATTACCCTTTTGTCTAAGGGAGTGGATTAGTTACATGAGCTTCTTGGGGGAGGCCAGGAGGTTCTTGATTCCCCACAAAATACTTAAACCCGTCTCTGGTCTGATTAGGGGGTTAGCTTGTTCGCTCCTTCACTTCTCATTTCATTACATTATTTCCCTCCTGCATTCATTCACTTGCTCACTCGCTCATTCATCCTGTCCTTACCTATCACTCATTGATCCATCCTCATTTATGTCTTGTCTTGGGAAAGGGAAACAAACTGCTGAAGAGTAGCCATGGTATTGTTGGATGTAGTGGTCGTTGGTGTAATCCAGCCATGACTTGAGGCCTGCATGTATGAGATGCATTGGCCTATGTCCATCCTTGTTCATAGATGCGAGTCCCGAGAGTTATAACATTGATATTATGGACCAGTTGCACTGGATCCCTAGAACGAGAAGGACTGCCTGAAGGACTGCATGGCAGAGGAGGGTGGAGGTCCATTCTCTTGGGTGGTGTAGGTTGGGTAGAAGAGATTTGGGTACTTGGACTGTTGTGAGTGCTGGGAAAGCCTATGAGAGCTTGAGTGTTGATTGGTTAGGGAAGCCAAGTAACACTCTAGAACTGTCCTTGTGGATTCATAGCCCTGGCTCGGGGGTGACACTATTGTTGAGATTTGGAGCAGTAATGTCTACGGTTGGGTGGAACATCCTTGGTCTGTAGCCAGTTAATGCCATATTGTATAAATATAAGTTCTCTTTGTTAATATATTATTTACTTGTATATGAATGTATTTCTACTATGTATTTAATTATCACTGAATTGAATCTTTAGAATATGCATGCTTGTTGGTTATTTTTGTGGATGTCATTAAATCCTTTTCTTTTATGCATCCTTATTAATTTAAAAGTGTATCGGTAAGAAAAAGAAGTCCAAGGTTGGGCTTGAAGGTAGTGTACCCCAGTTTGTGGGTGGCCAGGGACGTTACATTGAGTTACCTTGATGTAGAGGCTGTTGTATGCACTTCCTTTCTTGAATCCTGCCTATTGCAGATATTTATCCAGTCTAGAGTACCATGCTCTAGGAGATTGTTTTAGACCATACAAGGCCATATTCAATTTACACACATGATCTGCATTCTTTGACAACTGAAATCCTTTTGGTCGTTCAATGCAGACTTCTTCTTCAAGTTCCCCATTCAGACTAAGGAAGACAAGAATTCATAAATTTTTTTGAGTCAAAGGATGACACAAACTCAAAATCCAGTCTACTAGTTCCCCTAAATGACCCAACTCTCCTATTTGCCAATGCAAGTATGTTATTTTCTGTATAATACTCTTAGAAATCTATGAAATTGAAATTATTCATTGATTTTAGTTGTTACAGTTGAAACTTTATATTTGCAGTTATTTGTGTTGTTGCAGACTATTGGCAGCCAATTCACCTTTTGTTTTATGATCCTATGGGCTGCCTACACCTATGTCTTGCAAACATCAAGTTTTGTCACAATTTTCAAATAGACCACATTTTCATTTCTTGCGACATTTACACACTTATCTTCGTTAAGTTTTCATGACTATAAGCATGAAAACTTCTCCTTTTGAAGTCACATTTCGATCATTATCTGAACTGTCAATATCTATTTTGTCATTATACCTATTGCACTGACCTTTTATTGATCATTATACAACTGGCAAGATCCTCTGATCGGTTCTCATACTTCGATTGATTGTATAACTTGGTTCTATTGAGTTTGTAAGGCATTTATCCTTTGGATTTGCACTTTATATGACTTGCCTGATCATTGATTCTATGAAAATGCATAAGGGTTATGGTTAATTTTTTATATATATATGATATAATCCTTATGTTAATCTTTTCATAACTTTTGGCTTGTCAACTACATGAATACCGTTTGGCACCTTGGTTAAACTTTTTGATTATATACATTGGTGCATAGTTGATTTTGGGTTTTGAATTATATGTCAGATGTTTGGACACCGTGGCATAATGTTTGAGCACATTGGTATACACATTTGATTTCATTGGTTGTACACATGACCTAACGGTTGAACTACTATTATGGATTGAACAGCTATGTAAATCGATGATTGTACTTGGGTAATGAATAGCTTGCATGGCAGACTCCACCACCTTCGCATGCTTGCACTTATGCCTACCCCTTTTGCTCATTCATTTCTGTTAGCTCGGATAACTCTTCTTCTATGTGTGTTGGTGAATCCAAACCCTTCCCTTACGATGCGTTCGGATCCATGGCACCAGTCGTACGAGTTGAGCCCAATGGAAATCAAGCCTTGTTAATGTTTGATAATGCCTGCCAAGATTTGGAAGACAGTGGATGGCTTACCATTTTGAAACGATTTGAGGGTTTTAACCTTTGTGTAGCACGATAGTTTGCCATGACCTTCGATGGCTGTCGAGCCAAGGTAGGCGATATACAATTAGAGATTGATGAACAATTTATCAGCTCGGCCATGGGGTTACCTCCTTTGGGACAGCGTTGGTTTAAGAATTGCAAGGTCGAGGAAGTGTCGTGGACATTGCTATTTCTATCACGCAACGTCACCTCTTGTGACAGAGGTATGCCCGTATCTATGCTCAAACCACGATGGCACAATTTATTAATGCTAGTCAAGCAGTTCGTGACTTGTGAAGGTCGATACGGACTTGTGTTCCTTTACCACCTGCGTCTGCTGATGATTTTTATAGGGTATCCTCTCAACATGCCTTTCTACCTTCATCGGAGCCTGTATAAGATGTTGAAAAAGTATAAGAGGCACAAGGCTGACAACAGCCTGTTCCACCATGGGCTTATTAAGATCATCATTGTTTATCATTTGAATTTGTATGGTGATAGTTGGAAGGATTTCATCGCCCGTAATGGCTTTGAGGACACCGACCTTGTACAGGTTGATAAACCTGTGGTAATGACAACCAAGCCTGAACTGCCTGTACCCTTACACCTCCTACTGCCTAAACCCTCGGCCGACCCTCCTATCGACTTACCCGACACTATAACTAAGAATGCAGAAGCCATTAAAAATCATATGAACAAAAAGCCCCAGGCAAACCTTACTGCAAATGCCAAAGGGAAAAGGAATGCCCAGATCATATCGAGAATGGCCAGAAACAAACCAAAACCCTCTGCCGAGTCTAACCCTATTATGCTAAGTGAAGACTCTGATTCTGATATTGAGCATTTTCTGGCCAGCGAGTACCCCTACTCGCAGGGTTTATGTCTCGAATCCCCTTATGACATTGTATCAAACCTACCCCCCTGCCTAAAGGATGACCCTAACTACCTGGGTATTAGATTGCCTCCTGAAACCCTCGATCATTTTCCCAAACCCTCGAAACCCACAAAGTCACCTTGTGACCAATGCAATTTATGGTTAGAGCAATAGTATATTGATGTTCCGATACTCCAATCAAGGATTCAATCATTGGAAGACCATATTGAAGTGCTAACCAATCAAGTGTCCAAGCTCCAAGCAATAGATAAAAAGCAAAAGACAACCGGCTTCATCCTATTTAAAAATGTGGATTCAGCCACGACTGTTGTAAATTCCAAGCTGGCATAATCAAGCAGCCTCGTCACTACACAGGTATGGTTTTGATATCATTTTTCTTTGTAAATAATCTAGTTTGCTATAATGATTTGAATTCAACTTTTATATAGCCTAGTCACTCATCCAAATGCCTCTGTCATTCGGTGATCATCCTGTACATGGATTCATTTTGATTAAAATAGAAAGAATTCCGATTTGATATATGATTTTCTCATAGATTTTTTATGGTTATTCGTTTGGATTTCATTTGCTAAGTTTGTGTGAGTGAAATAACGAAAGTAATGGTGTTTTTTCAATTCAATTCGTTTTGTGACCACTCCCAACAGGAAGTTTTTATGCACAATTTAGAATACGATTTTGATCGGATTCGAACTCGTTATCATTTGAATATTGTGATTGGTAAATGTTTTTGGGAGGATACTTGTTACGATGTGTTGTGTTATTTGATTTTCCAAATCATGGGTATCACTCTGTTCAATTCATTTTGGTTAGAAATACTCTGTTTTTAGAAAAACAATGATCTCATTTTAGTTTATGAAAATACGCCCGAATTATGGAACAATGACCATTGTTAAACCCAGACGATTGATTCGCTGATCATTGTTACTTAGATCATTTTTAGGAATTGGATCCCGATTATGATTATTTCTCTGTCTGGTTTTAGCTTGTAAAATGAATTGGTCAAACCTAGTTGTGATTCGTTTGATTGGAACGATTTAGTTTTGATCAAAGTTGACCAATACTATTTGCCCAATTTGCAATAACAATTTATGAAATCTATTGCCTATTATTCGAACCGTCTATTTGAATTAATTTTCACACCACTTTGAATTGATCTATTCGTGGCATGAATTGTGTGTTGTGCCAAAACAGTCACAACGATTGGAAACTGATCTTATCGAATTCATATTTCCCATTGACAAAGCAACGTAATATTTTCTTACCATTTGTTTTGATTATAATCGATTTCAAAACTGTTGGATTCGATTGGTTTTGGAAAAAATTGATTGACTGTGTTATTTTTACCAAATCCTGTTACGATT
Source organism: Picea mariana (assembly GCA_032191745.1). NCBI lineage: Eukaryota > Viridiplantae > Streptophyta > Pinopsida > Pinales > Pinaceae > Picea > Picea mariana. The sequence goes on from JASDQU010245080.1 coordinate 124,252, forward strand.
TTATTTTGAGTCAGTTATGGTTTTAATTCGCTCACAGTCTAAATCGCTTGCTATACAGTTATCGTGATAATCCTGTTCGATTCAATTATTTCTCCTGTTGATAAGACAAGTATAACGATTTGTTTTGTTTTCAATTGAATATCAAAACGATCTCATAATAGATGGATTCGATTTGTTGAGGAACGATTATGATGCTGTTGCATATGATTTCATTTACCCGATTTATGACAATAATCAAAACAGAGTATTCCTATCTCTGTATTCGGTTAAATGGTGTGGATCATGTTTGAGTTCATAATGGAATAATGATTTAAATTTATGATTCGTTCTCAAATAATTATTGGATGTCAGTTAAATGGAATTTCTTAAAAGATTTTCGATTAATTTCAATGATGATTTTGTATCTTTATTTAGACTAGCTACAGAATCAGATGATTCTGTAGCTAGTCTATAGAATTAAATTTTCTATCATTTATTTATAAAATATCCTTCTAATTTGTTCATTTTTGTTCCTTTTAAGGTGAATTCGAATTGCTTGGGATTTGATGGACAGTTTAGAGGATATTTGGATGTTTTAGTTTCATTTTAATTTCCTAGTTTAGGCAACTTTGGGAGATCTCCCAGATTTCATGTAAACAATTTTATAACTTCCACAGGGAGGTTTTACCTTGTGGAAAACCTTTAAATACTTATTATTTTTGTAATAAGGATCATCCTTGCTTGTGGGAGAGCCAGGATAATGGATATCTAATAGAGACTGAGACATAAATTGATGTTCTGCTACAGCTTTAGCTTTCATAATATCAATCTTTTGTTTCATGTTTATGTTTATCAATTTGCATTTGGTTAGTGACTACTTTAGCTATCTTAGTCTTTTGCAAATGATATGATTTAATTAATATGATCCATATCTAATTTCTTCCAGTATTTAAAAAAATAGCAATTACTTGATTCAATTTGTGAATGACAGATTTGTCTTCTTTATCAATTGAATTATTAAATATAAGATTTTGCATAATAGGTTTACCTAATTGTAGAGATTTATACATCATATAATCGTTTTAATTTTTATGTCTTGTTTGTCCTGTAAACAAACTTAAAGAGAATTGCAGTTATCATTTACAAGAAGCTTCTAGATTATTCTGTGCGAGTTTCCTTTCTCCGATCTGCTAGTACAGTCATCAAACATAGGATAAATCTGGAGCATTTCTCTAGGTTAGTTTGCTATTATTTTCATTGATTTAATTAGATATATTTGTAGTTTATTTTAGTTTTAGTTTAATTTGTTTAGTAGTTAGTTTTAATTAGATTAGTTTATTAGTTAGTTTTATTTATTGTTTATTAGTTTAGTTTGTTTTATATAGTTTTAGTTAGATTAGTTAGTTTAGATTAGTTTTCTTTTTTTCTTTTAGGACCTTAGATCGGCTAACGGAGCTGCTAAACCCGTCAGGGTGGTTCATTCCAAATGGCTTGGGTTATTAGACAACCCTGGACTAGTTCCACTCTTCCAGTTGACGGACGGTCGATTTCGCCTGTCAACAAATGGCGCTAGAAGGAGGGCCTGAACTTAATTAATGGCATGATGCGGTTGCAAGATTCCTCCCCCCCCCCAATCGCTCACCTATANACCCCTAATCCTACAGGTGGTGACATACAAGAGATTGTCTGTCAATCTCTTATTAAAACACATAGTGCCTTAGCTCGTCTTAGGCAACCAAACCGTCTGTGGGTTCAACCTTTTAGACTTCTCTGATATCAGGGAACAATTAGGTGGCACTGATCCTACTGTGAATCCTTCAGATCCAATTTTAAATCCTGCTGCAGGAGGATCTGGGATACCTCCTTCACCACCTCCATCATCTCTTTCCTCTTCCGGAGGAGATTCTTCTGATGAAAGAAATTCACCTTCTCAGCCTTCCACACCCATTACCCCAATGGAAAATCAAAACAATCCTGCTAGACCTTCGCTTGATCAGGATGTTGTAGTTGTACCTGGAGCTCAACACGCTTTACCTAAAAACCCAGAAAAATGGCTTCCCAAGTTTGATCCAGACTCCAAACAGATAGTTGAAGATCATATCAAAAAATTTATGTTAGCCATTATACTCCACAATGTCAAACATGAAGACGTTGTCTGTAGGTTGTTCCCTTATACTTTTGAGGGTAATGCATCCACTTGGTACTTTTCCCAACAACCCCATACCATTATGTCTTGGGAAAAGTTTGAGTCATGATTTTTGGAAAATTTCGGAGACAGTAAACGTCTGGAATTCCTGGTCATGGATCTTAATAGCTTAATAATGAACCCAAAAGAAAAAGTTAAAAACTTTAATCAAAGATTCTTAACACTTAAAAACCGAATTCCTGCAGATTCTATGCCTGTTGAGAGTATTATAATATCTTACTACACTAAAGATTTACATCAAAGTATAGCTATTTGGGTTAAATGATCTAAGAAATCCACGTTGTTAGAGGCCTTCGAGGAGGCTAGCCAGATTGAAAAAGACATACTTAGTCTTAAAGAATCTTCTAACAACGATACCGAGACTAGTTCTTCTTCCATAAAGAAGATTGAAATTCTCCCCAGACCTACACAAAGTAAAACACAACCTGAGAACTCTGATTTGGAAAACCTAACTAAAGTTGTTCAAAAACTGTCGAATCAAGTTATAGAATTAAAAAGGTCGACTGAAGAACCTTCCTCGAGTAAAGGACCCTACAAACCCCCTTTCTGAAATCCTTTCCCTTGCAGCCGACCTAACCCAACCACCGAAGGCTTAAATCTAGAAAGCTTGCAATGTGCCCTTCAAAGAATTCTAGAAGCCCAAGATAACTTGATACCCCCTGAGATCCCTCAGGAGGTAGTTGAACAAGAAACAGTTCAAGAAGAAGAGTCTTCTCCTAACATCTTTGGACACTTCTTGGATAGCATCTTTCAAGCTAACTTCGAGATTGTTCACCCTTATAATACTAGGAGTAAGACAACAAACAAAACTTCTACTAAAAACACTACAACTTTGCCTCCAAGGCCATCTAAATCAGCTGAGACTAAATAGAGTAATGTCAACCCCACTTTAGATTACGATGTTGTTGAAGATCTGAAAAAGTTAAGGGCTAACATTTCTATTTATGAGTTATTGAAGTTTCCATTTCTGCTTCAAAAAATGTTGCAAAATATTTTAGAGAATGGCAAGAATGGTAATTCAAGTGGTAACAAGGTTGTGCTAAGCAAAGTTCCACAGAAATCTTCCACTAAAAATAACCCTGATCCTCAAGATAAAGGAAGCCTTCCTGTACTCCCTGTAAATAATGTAAATAATGTAAATAATGTAGATAAAGTAGCATTAGAAAATGCGAGTAAAAAGCCACAAGCTACTACTCTAAGCACTCGCAAAAATGTACCTCCTTTCTTGTTAACTTTCGAGATTTTCAACAGAAACGTACATAATTGTATGGTGGACTCAGGGGCGTCTTCCAATGTGATGCCTTGGTCTGTCTGCCAAAAGATTAACGCTAAAGTGGAACCATATACTTTAAAAATCATACAACTTGATTGGACAAATGTTAAAGTTATAGGTGAACTAAAAAATGTATTGATTAGATTATCGTCTAACCCAAAGGTTCATCAGGTTATTGATATAATTGTTGTGGATATTCCAGAAGTGTATGGTCTGTTTTTAAGCAGGGACTAGTCGGAGCAGCTACATGGTTACTTCGCAACAGACTGGTCTCACTTATGGCTCCCAGAGAGCGATAAGCCTAGTAAGATTAGGGTGAATCGTGAGCGTTACCTTAAGTTCACGGTCGCAGATTTAAACTATCCTAATGAACCATATACACCTTCTACTGATTCACCCGAAGTCCAAGGGATGGACACCTTCTTCGGAAATTTCATGGCCGAGGCTTCACCTATCATCAATCCAGAACAACAATCTAAAATCGTAGCATATATGCAACCAACAACTTCTATGCAACAGTCCCATGAGCCCGATGGAAATCAAATTTGGTCTCTATATTTTGATGGTTCTAAGTTTAAAGAAGGAGATGGTGCAGGCTGCACCGTTATTGATTCGGCAGGTAACAAGACGTTAATGGCTTGTAGACTAGAATTTGAATGTACTAACAATACTGTAGAATATGAGGCTTTACTACAAGGTCTCAGAAAATCTCTAGATATGAACATTCAAAACCTAGTTGTATTTGGAAACTTTGAAATAGTGGTTAGACAGGTAAGAGATTCTATACATTGTCTTTCCCCGCATTTCAAAAGTTACCAGTCTGAGGTATGGAGTTTAATGAATAAATTTTACGCTTTCAATATAAATTCCATTCCTAGATTAAATAATGCTGAAGTAGATCTATTAGCTAATGTAGCCTCTAAACTTCTTCTTGCAGAAGGCTTGTCGCCAGACACATTCTCCGTTGAGTTGTTGTTTCGACCATCTGTTCCTGACAATATTACAAACTGGAGGGTATTTGACGATGATCAACAGATCATTAACTTTCTGCACATGGAAGAAACCTTTCAATGCGCGGTGATAGATGAACGCACGCACGACGAGAATTTCCACGATTTTATGGTAATACCTGATCTGAAATCTCCTGAAGATTTGTCGGACATGGTAAATTCCATACCCAAATCCATAGTTAGATTAGAGAATTTTTATGATTTTGAAGATAAATTTAAAAAGACGGTCAATTGTAAAACCAATAGTTCCTCATTGTCTTATGAAAAAGTGAACTTAGGAACTAGTGAAAATCCTCAGTGCATTAACTTAGGCTTGGGATGTTCTAAACAAGAAAAAGCTACTTTTGTTAAATAATTTAAAGAATTTAAGGATGTCTTTGCATGGACGTACGATGATCTTAAAACATTTGACCCTAATATCATACAGCATGTCATCCCGATGAAGCCCCAGACCTTACCCTTCTAACAGAAACTGAGGAAGATGCACCATAAACTAAAACCGACCATTCAAAAAGAATTGAATAAACTCCTAAGTGCTAAAATAATTTTTCTTGTTAGGCACACTCAATGGGTGTCCAAACTTGTCCCAGTTCAAAAGAAAAATGGGGAAATTCGACTTTGCATCGATTTTCGAAACCTCAATAGAGCGTCTGACAAAGACAACTATCCTGTCCCACCTATGGAATAGATCGTTCAACAGGTATCTGGTTCTGAGAGGCTATCTTTATTGGATGGTTTCTATGGATACAGCCAAGTCTCGATGTCTCCACCGAACCAACTCAAAACTACCTTCCGTACTCCGTGGGGCACTTATGCTTATCGCAAAATGCCCTTTGGATTGATTAATGTTGGTGCTACCTTTAAGAGAGCAATGGACATTGCTTTTCGAGGCTTAATCAATCACTCTGTCGTATTTTACTTAGATGATGTGACCGTTTATTCTAAAAACAAAGACGATCATCTAGCTCACTTACAAGTTGTTCTGCTACGATGTCGTAAATACGGCATCTCCTTGAACCCCCAAAAGTCCATCTTTGCAATAGAACAGGGTAAACTCCTAGGATTCATTGTGTCTACTGATGGAATGATTATTGACCCCGAAAGGACTCAAGTCATCGCTAAACTTCCCCCTCCTACATATAAGAAATCCATGTAGTCTTTCTTAGGCCAGATTAACTTTGTAAGGAGATTCGTCCCTAGTTTCTTCGAAATGGTCAGGCCTCTACAGAACCTGATTAAGAAATATGCCTAGTATCACTGGGGACCCACAAAAAATCAAGCTTTTAATGCCATAAAGAAGGCCATAATAGATGCCCCGTCTCTCATGAGCCTTGACTTCTCTCAAGATTTTACACTCTATACTTTTGCCTCTGATCATTCCTATGTCGTCGTCCTAACTGAGAAGAATGTCGATAACAACGAAGTACCCATCGCCTTTATGAGCTCTTCTTTCAAAGGTGCTGAACTTAACTACCTAGCGGTTGATTGGCAAGCCTATGTTGTTTTCAAAGAAGTTAAGAATTTTCGGTCCTATCTTTTGAAGTCAAGGACGAAAGTCATTGTTCCCTTCCCTGCCGTAAGGAACTTGTTAGTGCAGAAGGAGTTAGGAGAGAAGAGAGCTAACTGGGTCACCTCCTTGCAGGAGTATGACTTAGAAATCATCCCAGCTCAGATTGTGAGAGGCCAAGGGTTGTGTAAATTGGTTGTTGACTCAGAAATAGGACAACAAGAAGATAGTGATATGTCAAACCTAGGACAAAGTGATCAAAGTTTGATCTGTTGCGCACAAAACCTCGTTAGTCCCTGGTACGCCGATATTAGATTCTGTCTTGAACATGGGTCAGCACCCCGTCACCTTGACCCCACCAAGAGAAGAGAGTTAAGACTAAAGTATGCCTCCTTTCATCTAGTTAATGGTGTACTGTTTTGTCAGAATTTTGACGACATACTGATGCACTGTCTCGAAAAAGACGAAGCAGAAAAAGTCTTGCTAGAGTTGCATGCAGGAGAAGATGGTGGTCACTTCGGTGGCAACACCACTACTCATAAGGTTTTAAGAGTCGGTTACTACTGGCCCACACCTTTTAGGGACACCCATGCCTTGTGTCGTAAATGTATCATCTGTCAGAAAGCATCAGGGTGGTTGCAAAAACCAGCCTTTCCCTTGCAACCCCTTTCAGTAGATTCTCCTTTCCAGTAATGGGGCCTTGATATCATAGGTCCAATTAACCCTCCATCCTCGCAACAACAAAATTATATTGTGACAGCCACAGATTACTTTACTCAATGGTATGAAGCTGATGCGCTAAGAACTGTTAACACCAGTCAGGTAATCGCCTTCTAAACTCGAATATTATTACTCGTTTCGGTATCCCTAATTGTCTAGTCTTTGAAAATGCTTCATACTTTTCTTCTCTTGAGATGAGAAAGTTTTCTTTCGAAAAAGGAATTAAGATGAAGTATTCTGCTAGTTACTACCCCCAAGGCAACGGATTAGCAAAGTCAACAAACAAGAACTTGATCAAAATTATCAAGAGAACGGTGGTTGAAAATTACAAGAATTGGCACAATGCACTACTGAACGCACTATGGGATGATAGGGTAACGCCAAAATCTACTATAGGTAACTCCCCCTTTTTTCTCGTTTATGGCAGAGAATCAATTCTACCACCTCACATTCTTCTTCCTTCGCTTCAATTGTCACAGAAAGTCCAAGAAGAAGATTGTCCCCCTTTAGAAAACCGAATTAACGCTTTGATGAAGCTGGAAGAAGTAAGAGCCCAAGCTAAGTGTAAGTTAGATCAACATCAACAATTGGTTAAAAACTAGTTCGATTCTAACTCTGCTTCTAATAGGAATTTTCAAGTAGCCGATCTTGTCTTAAAATGGGACAAATCACACAAAGGAAAGGATGAGCACACAAAATTTCAAAACTTATGGCTTGGACCATTTTTAATTACTGAAAAGTTGGGTCCTAGTTCCTTTCAATTGCAGAATATTGAAGGGAAGCTTGACACCTATCTAGTGAATGGCCAAGCCTTGAAAAGATACTTTGCTTGATAACTACCCTTGTATGTTATGTAAATATTTCATTTTTGTTTGCATTTTCATTTTCTTTCTGTTTTGATTTTGGATTTGAATTTATCATTTTGTGTTTTTGAAAAATACACATACCTATACACTGAGCTATTCAAACAAAGACGATAGAAAAATTTCTTCACTGAAATAACTTCTGAAAAATTTGTACAAACATTAATGATATATTGCTGAAATTGATATCTGTGTTGGAAAATTTTGTTGTTTGAAAGAAGTTTACTGATTTCAATCTCTGAGCAAAGTTTGTCATGATAATCTATTATATTTTTACGCCGTCCCTTTTCCATAAAGGAATGACTCAGAAGATGTCTCGTTGTGTTAGGAAGTTGTTTTTGTAAATAAAACATCTCTGGATATTAATAAAGGACGGTTCTAAAAGATTCTGCTGAGGTCTGAAAAAACATGTTAAGATATTAAGATTTCCAGCGTCACCCCACTCAGCCATTTATGAAAGAAAAAAAAAATATTAATAAGAGCTGTGGGAAATGCTTGTAAACCCACCGGGATGCTGAACAGGTCTGCTGGCAGTGGGTAATTGCATGCATGACGCCAATACAACTTCGCCAGGGTACTGAACAGGCTCGCTGGCAGTGAAGCAATGTCGAGTACATGAAAATTTGCAAAAAGAAAAGAAACCTCTTTAATGTCCTTTATTCTGATCCAGAACTTGTTGACAGGATATAGATGTCAGAGTGGGTTAAATGGAAACCCTGTCGAGGCTATGGATGCCTGCTAGCAGTAGTGGCTATGCCAACAGTATTGGAGATTTTATCTTTAATATCGTGACTTGCTGATCTTAAGATTGTTATTGGTTTTCATCTTTTAAAACACTGCTGGAAAAGATGGTTAATGATGATGTTTGTATAATTTTCTAGTTGTTATTTTTGAGTTGAAATTATCTTTGCTGTCTTAATCTGAATTGGTACCTTTTGCAGAGATAACTGCTTCTACCAGTGTGTCGCCATTATTGGCAGCCAATTCACCTTTTTTTTTATGATCCTATGAGCTGCCTACACCTATGTCTTGCAAACATCAAGTTTTGTCACAATTTTCAAATAGACCGCATTTTCATTTCTTGCGACATTTACACACTTATCTTCATTAAGTTTTCACGACTATAAGCGTGAAAAATTCTCCTTTCGAAGTCACATTTCGATCATTATCTGAACTGTCAATATCTTTTTTGTCATTATACCTATTGCGCTGACCTTTTATTGATCATTATACAACTGGCAAGATTCTCTGATCGGTTCTCATACTTCGATTTATTGTATAACTTGGTTCTATTGAGTTTGTAAGGCATTTAGCCTTTGGATTTGCACTTTATATGACTTGCTTGATCATTGATTCTATGAAAATGCATAAGGGTTATGATTAATTATATATATATATATATATATATATGATATAATCCTTATGTTAATCTTTTCATAACTTTTGGCTTGTCAACTACATGAATACCGTTTGGCACCTTGGTTAACTTTTTGATTATATACATTGGTGCATAGTTGATTTTGGGTTTTGAATTATATGTCAGATGTTTGAACACTGTGGCATAACGTTTGAGCACATTGGTATACACATTTGATTTCATTGGTTGTACACATGACTTAACAGTTGAACTGCTATTATGGATTGAACAGCTATGTAAATCGACGGTTGTACTTGGGTAATGAATATCTTGCATGGCAGACTCCACCACCTTCGCATGCTTGCATTTATGCCTACCCCTTTTGCTCGTTCATTTCTGTTAGCTCGGATAACTCTGCTCCTGTGTGTGTTGGTGAATCCAAACCCTTTTCTTACCATGCCTTCAGCTCCATGGCACTAGTCGTGCGAGTTGAGCCCAATGCCAATCAAGCCCTGTTAATGTTTGATAATGCCCGCCAAGATTTGGAAGACAGTGGATGGCTTACCTTCGTGAAACGATTTGAGGGTTTTAACCTTTGTGTAGCATGATAGTTTTCCATGACCTTCGATGGCTGTCAAGCCAAGGTAGGCGATATACAGTTAGAGATTGATGAACAGTTTATCAGCTCGACCACGGGGTTACTGTAATGACCCTTTTCTTAATTTCATAAATAAACCTAAACATTGGCTAAATTATAATTAATTATTATATAACCTTAATTGAATTATTTTGATTATACTTAGCTGAAGTATGATTAACTCCTTGATTAGGGGTTAATGAATGAGTGATTATTAAAAGAGACATTAAA
>JASDQU010245081.1:7505-24932 GCA_032191745.1 Picea mariana
AGACGAATTGGGTAAAGCGTTGGAGCTATCAAAGGGACCGGTTGCAGGTTCTGCAGTAGATGGGGCACAAGGAGAAGAGAAAGGGTCACTGCTTAACTCAACCTTTTCAATGGAAATAGGCAAAGGAAGGGAAACCAGAGAAGTGTTTGAAGTAAAATTTCCTGAAGGTTCCAACGGTCGTGATGCTAATTTTATTGCTTACTCCTGGGGCTCCACCTTTTCTTTGTGAAGGATCATTTCCGACCTTCTTCCTTCCACAAAGAGAACCTCCAAATTTCCAGTCCTGCCTATGGTCGATTTTTGATTCCATACCTTAGCCACATTTTGGAACAGGGATGAAATTTGTTTACACTGGGACCGCACATGTCCTATCTCATGACATCCAAAGCATTGACAAGGAAATTTCTAGTAATCAAATTTTTGGTTCCATGTATTTTCTCCATGAATAAAGTCCACGTTTCCAGGTAGGCCCTTTCTTACATCCACTTCTATCTAAATCCATGCCTATCTTCGATCCCTTTTGGTCACCCATTTAGGTTTGAGGCCAACAAAGAGCCCTAGTTTATTTCCAATAGCTTCCAGAGTGTCCCTTGACCAGAAACACAAGGGGAGACAAGGCAAGATGGCCCAGACTCGCATTATAGCTGAGGGTTCTATACCTGAATCGAAATCCACCATCCATGGCTTGAGAATTAAGCCAGAGGGTCCCCACGACCATTATTTACTTATGAGGGCCTTGCAATATGTTGTCCCTTGACCAAGTTTTGGGAGATCCTTGGTCAGGTTGACCTATTTTGGGACTTCAACAACCTATCGAAGACGGAGTGCAAGAAGAAGCAAATATAGCAGGATCTCGACCCCTTTTTGGGTCCTTTTTGGGATTTGGAAATATGTAATGAGAATGAGATGTTGTCCCATGGGTTTACCATGCTTAGGCCTATTTTGTATGTATAAATAGAAGGCTAGGCAATGTAAGAAGTATTTGAGTAGTGCGCAAGTGTTGTGCAAGTTGGCTAAGTTCTAAGAGTTGGATCTGTGTGATCAAGAAGTGTAAGGCCTTGTGCATACTGTGTGAGACTTCCAGAGCTAAGTGCAAGTCATTGTAAGAGATTGTGGAGGGCTTTGTGCTGTAACGCAAGGAAGGAGGATCTAGTGAGCTGCATAGATCTCTTGTCTTATGCGGAGTAAGGGTTTTTGGCTCTGTGCATGTAGATGACCAATTGAAGCTAATAAATAAGAAGAGTTAGTGGACGTAGCCCTAGGGTGGGGGTGAACCACGTAAATACTGTGTTATTCTACTCCATGGGATATTCTAATGTGTTTATGTGTTATATGCTAAGTGCTTTGATATAGATAGATATATTTTTTTATTCTTTGTGCTTATGATGAATTTGGATGCTATATCTGACATCTGTGAACTTGCTTAGTGCTTGAATCTACTAGATCTGATCTAATTCCTTTGCTAAGTTCTTATATACCTTAGATCAGGGTGAATGCTGCGATGCTCCGTTTTCTCTGCGGAGTAGATATTGGATAGATAATGATGAACTAACAGTGCTAAGTGCTCTATTAAGTGTTATAATCACATATCTGTGTCCCAGCTAAGGTTGCAGACACCTGGGTCCTACAACCACCCCTTCCTCTACCTCGGGTGAGACTTCATCTGCTTCGCAGGTGTTGCCAAAAGGGAAAGTAGTTAGGGATTTGTTGGTGTGTTGTTGTAGCATTGAACCCTGGGTCTGCCCCTGTGACAACACAATCCTCCTTAGAGCGAAGAACAACAACAATTCCACCCATGGGCTAGAGTGTGTGCCTCCGGGGAATATTGAAGCACTAGTTTCCATACGTCATCCATCCATCTAGTGAGTGCTTCTTCTCCTTGTTTTTTCTGGGTGAAGTGGCCCACCAAAGTTTTACCTACATGTCGATTTACCTTTGTGACCTGAATGTCCCTTCCAACCACCATTTGCATATTTTCCTTTTTTTGTCTTATACGCTTGAGAACTTTCTTGGGTCTTGGCTCACCCAGGTCCCCAAGAGCGATCGAACCCTGACCATCCTATGATCCGAAAAAGGTTTTTCTGTGTCAACAGGAGGGCATGAAGTTTTACCACTACAACCAAGATGAAAATACTTAGGGATGACGTCTCCTTGAGGTATAGGATGATCTTTGTTTGTTCCATGTTTGCTACTAGACTTGACACCATTAAACATGTGATCTCGGGCTTGAACGAAGGGGGATTTCTTGTGTGTGATATGAGGATCTTTTGTACTGGAGAAGGGAGGTTTGGGAGAAAAAGGCTTTGAATTTTCCATTTTATTTTATCGAGAAATTCATTATACGAGTAGAACACTCTCTTCATGTATAGGCTAAGCTCAAAATTCACCTCCTCATCTTGAACAACCTCCATATGTCCTCTGTTAATGCATGTCTATCGCTTCAAGGGAGACAGGGACTTGAATCAGGAGGACAACTCATCGTCGGGAAAAAAGTTCAGGGGCTAGTTGCGAGGGAAAGGGGACCGTAAAAAGAAAAGGGTAGAGAAGGGCCTAAGTCCCTTCGCACCCAATCTTATGAGTGAGACATAGCGAAACCAACCACAGACCCAAAAGCCTCCTTAGGTTGAGAAATATATTATTATTATTTTATAAAGTTAATATCTATATATAATTAAAAATATAATAGACATATAATTATTTATAACATTAAATAATTAATTATTTAACATTATAAATATATTTTGGATTTATAAATACTTTTGATTTATAAATATTTTTTATTTATATTTTTATTTATAAATATCTCGCATGTGGGTTGTCAACTAGCACAATCACGTTAATAAAAGTGGTTGATATACACCAATCAACGCCATCTTTCACCTTTCCAAACTAATGGCATCTCTTGGCCTATATCAACCACTTGCGTATATCAACCAATTTTACTAATGTGGTTGTGCTAATAATAACATAATTAAGCATTGTACCTTTAGTGGGCCTAATGATTAAGAACATGTGTTTCCTCCTAGAAGGTCACATGTTAAAATTCAAAGAAATAAAGTGTGTACATGTTGGCCCGTTGCATACATGCAATCTTTACTATTGATAATGTAAAAGCATCTATCCCTCTCTTCCATAAACAACTCAAGGTTCCAAGGCTGCCTTGGCTTGGCTTGGCTTGGCTTGACTTGACATTGGTAAATTTGGAGACAAACTAAATTATGTTCCAATGGAGTTTTTGTGCTTTGTGAAGGCCAAAACGTTGATGAAGATAAGGACACAAGGTTATGGAGCTAGTACTATAGGTTTTGAAACTTAGGATCAAGAATCAACAGACTCATTGAGGCGAGTGAGATCCAAAAATAAACTTCTTCCATAACCATGTTTTCATGGGAAGCCAATAGAAAATTGGTGCCGAATGAACTTCACTAGTTCAAATGAATGTCGTCCATAAGTTCATGTTGTCCTTCGTTAGAAAATGCGGAGCTTGGAATCAAAATGAATGAAAAACGCAGAGCTATTTTCAATGGTGTCAAAACTCTTCAGCAAATTCTATTGAGTGTACATAGAAAAGCCAAAAAGTGTTGTGATGTGCATCATGGAGAAGGGCCATCCGGGCTACAAAACTCTCGAGCTCATGGAATATTACTAAGAAAACCCACCATTATATCAAGAAAATAAAGCGAAGAATTTTGAGAGTAGCACTAATGCACTCTCCATTGTAAAATTGACAAATTTTTTTTTTTTTTTGTCTAAATAGATTGTAATTATAAATGCATTATATTAAGTATTTTTTGGGTCAAAATACTTGGTAAGAAAGGGATAAATTTATAAAAATAATTGAATAATCAAAAGAGGCCTTTGAAAGGTGTAGAGAATTGGAAGGCCAAAAAAATCAATGTCTCTTAAGTATAATAAGAGGAGGGGAGGTTTATTCCTTAGTAACGTAAACCATATTTCATGTTAATGGAAAAGCCATCATTTTTCCAAAATTTTACAGGAGATCTCTTGTGTGATGATAGAATCAATTGCAAACTGTTGTTCCTATTTTTATGATGTGCTAGAATGTTATCATTGTTTGATTTTTAGTTTCTATAAATTATTTTTATGCACCTACTGTGTTGTCTTACCTTTTTTTGTGTTATGGTATGGAGTTGTAGTTTGCAAGATTTCCTCAATATGTTATTATTGGTCCTAGAATTCATGATATATTTTTGGATGTGAACTTATTCCAACCCATTGTTTTGCATTTAATTCTTCAGTGTAATATCTTTTCTTTTCTCTTCTTATACTAACATAGCCACTTGCATCTACATTTTCATTTTGTACTTCAGATTTCTACATTTAGATTTAGAAATTACTTTATAACCATAAACTGGTAATGGTATCTGAGCCAAAATCTAAAGGGTTCCCTATTCAAAACAATGGAAAGTCTAGTTGGAACTTCTCCTTAGGGGGAACATGTGTTGTTGATGGCGTGACAATTCCCCTTTCCAACAAGTACCCAATGTAAACACATTAGTTCTTATTACAACACCTATCCCGGTAGGGACATCGAGTGAGGCACACAACATAGGCAACTAGCCCATGGGATCAATCTTGAGACCATCTGCATGAAACTCAAAGCACTCAACCACTCGAGCTAGTCCACTGGTTTCCATTATTGTAAGTGATATACTAGCAAATTTCATGTATTTTATGTGACTTTGTTATTAATTGCTAACATAAACTACTAATATAAGCTAGGGATAAACATATATTCCTAGCTTACTAGTATGTCATTATAAATAATAATATTTAATTTATTTATAGTACTATATGCTCATTTTTACCAAGTGATAAGAACTTTAAAATAACTTATGTATTAATTTAATATATAAATAATATATAACAAAAATGTCAAACTAAACAAAAACAAAATAATTTGAATACACTAAATGTTGGAATACTGAGAGGGGGGGTGAATCAGTAAGAACACCTTTACCACTCTTAACCATAATATATAAACTTCAACTTAATCTGCAGTATATCATCAATGTATCATCTATGATTACATCCAATATATCATAATCATATAAACATAATCAACATGACATCAACAACATGACATCAAATACACAGTACACCAGAATTTATGTGGAAACCCAAATGGGAGAAAACCACATAATGCTTTCTTATATATTGTCAAGAATACATTCATTGGAAGCACCAACTTCCCAATTCTCCAGCTACAACTGGGAGGATGCTACAACCCCCTATTTACAGGCTATGACCAGAAGGAAGATACAACTCCTTGAATTCTCTGGCTCCAACTAGAAGGAGGCTACAACCCCCTTATTCCTAGGCTCCAACCTGAAGGAAGCTCCAACTCCTTGAACTCTTTAGCTCCAACTAGAAGGAGGCTACAACCTATTGATTTTGAGGCTCCAACCTAAAGGAAGCTCCAATTCCCTATGTTCTCCGACACCAACTGGAAGGAGGCTACAACCCCCTTTCCTTGCCCCATCCCGTTGCCCTGAAATATAAGTGTAGACCAACTATCACTACCACAATCACTTCCACTGTCACTGCCATTGTCACTGTCATTGTCACTATCACTGTCACTACCTCTTTCGCACCAACCAATAACCTATCAACCTGTCATTGTATCCAACCTGTCACTGTGTCCAACCTGTCACTGTTACTGATATACCATCATCAACCAAATCCATTGACATGGATACAACAACCATCACCAAACCATGTACATCACTCATCAACCATGTACATCAACCTGTACCATACCATGTACATCAACTTGTGACAACCATGCATCAAGCATGCATATCAACCTATACCATACCATGTACATTAACCTATATCAACCATGCACCAACAACTGCACCATACCATGCATCAATAATGCACCAAAAGTTGTACCAAACCATGCATCAACAATGCACAAACACCTGTACCAAACCATCCATCGACCATGCACCGTCTCATGCATCAACCATGTACCTTATTATAAGAAATCATCAATGAAGTGCCTCAATCATAACCAAGATAGCCACAATACCAAGGTAACAATATAGCCAAGATGTGCTACTAATCAATGTACCATAACATCACTAAGGTGTACCTCAACATGTACCAACATCAACAAGACATCCACCTCATACATGTACCAAGACATGCACCTCAAGCATATACCAATGCCTCAACAAGATACCAAAGGAATGCCCATAACACCATTAACATGTAACCAAGATATACCTCAAACCATGTGCCTCAAGTACGTGCTAACAACCATAAACCATGTACCAAGAGATACCATCAAACATGTGCCATATCACTCATATACCATGTATGCCAAGTATCGAAGATGTGCCTATAACAATGTATCATATCATCACCAAGGTGTACCATGCACAATCACTACCATGACATGCCTCAAGCATGTACCATAACAACATACACATAAGCCTCAAAACTAACACATAAGCATACCTCTGATTATGTAGACACCCTGTTGTATTAGATAACAAATGAGTAAACCAACCTGGGCATCAACAGCCTGGTACAAGCATCACTTCTCAACCTTTCACAAGACTTTTCGCATATCCATGACTTGGTCCTCTACTTCTAGTGGATATCCACGCTTTCCTCCACTACAACTCGCGTACATCCATGCCCTGCTAACTTGTAACCCGTGGATACCTCAGAAACTAGGGTTAGTCACATTTGTTGCAACTTTGAGACTTTCACCTTTGACCTTCCTTCACAACCTCTGACTTGCTACCTCATATTCGACCTTAGATTTTCCAATAAAAAGATAAACAATATTGTTACAGGAAAAACCTCTTGCGGACAAGTGGATTTCCTCTTGAACCCTAAATCTCTAAGATCAAGACAGAAAGGTGCTAACTTTGGTCACTGACATCCTTTTAAACCTAGCTAAGTCAATCAAATAGAGAAAAGGAAGAATAATGTACTTTTTTGTCCATGTTTGTCCTTTCCCAGTCCAAGTTGAGCCTTAATCCCCAAGCTCTTCAACAAGTCCTGCAATCCAATAACAACAAAGACAAAACAACTTCTTATTCAACCATGATTAATCCAAAACTAGATCTATCTACCAAAGACAAGTTCATGTAGGCATACACAACCTTGAAAGAAACATGCCAATCACATGTATTAATGAGAACTAAATAACAATACTTATAGACCTTTGATGAAGTTGCAACAACCTCTTCTGGCTCTCCTTGTCCAGCCCCTTGCTCAAATAATCCACAATCAAAATGAATATGCTTTACTGATTATCTCCCTTATGAGATCATAAGTTTGATGCCTTCAATGTCCTCCTTCCTTATGAGATCATAAGTTAGGTGTTTCTCAATATATCCACCCTTTTTTCACCATGAGAAGGCCTCCTTATATAAGCTTGGAGAGACCCAACCACCTTAGATATTCTTGGGATAGGTTGAGGATCCTTCTCCATCAGTTGTGGATCTTCCCTAAGATCCAACCTTGACCTCAGATTCAAATCCAACCAACTCCAGAGATGAGGGGGATATTTTCTTGATTTTCCTCAAAAGCCCAAGATTTTCTTAAACAACCCAATGCTCCCTTAGAATGGGGCACAGAGTGTTGCAACGCTCCCCCAAAGAAGGGTAGGGAGTGCTGGCACTCCCTGATAGTGGGTCGGGGAGCGCTGCCCAAAAATTCCTTAAAAAATCCCAGCGCTCCCCTAGAAGGGTGCACAGAGTGATGGAACGCTCCCCCAAATAAGGATAGGGAGCACTGTCACTCCCTGATAGTGGGTAGGGGAGCGTTGGCCTTCAAAATTAATTTTTAAGTGGGTTTTTTCATGACAAAATATTTGTACTCTTCATCAAATGATTTCTCCTTCTTAAATCAGTCTTTGAGGGTGTCTTTGAAGTGTCCTTGTGATGTCGTTCGAGACACGACATAGACAAGATGATTGTATGATGTCTGTGACACTTGCGACACTTGTGGCCAAAATGCGACACTTGCGACACTTTTAATGACGACAATAGGTCATCATTGAAGTCAGTAATTTTGATGTGTAACAGATTTCTCCCCAAAGTGAAAAGTTAGAAGACAAAAACTGATGATTGAAGTACTTTGTAGGCTTTTTCGAGCAAGGGTATGGACTCAGAGAATCTAGTAGAGGCTACACACAACCATCAAACAAACATTATGACATGTTTCATACCCAAGGCAGGCATACCTATTGAGTGATAAAGACTTTCAAGGTATGGTTTCCATAAGATACACTGCAGATCCATAATTATATTAACAAAAAGTATAGGCACCAAAGATACAATGTGGATCTATACTTCCATGACATGAACTGATAGTAGCCACAAAAAATACACAGTGGATCTACGAGACGACAAGAAATAGCCATGGACCAATACAAAGTGGATCTATGTGAAAGTATATGTGTCAATATTCAAGAGAAACTCCATCGCAACCTAGGCAAAGTATATATCAGAGTGATCACTCAACCTAGGGTCTTCTTACTGATCCCGATGCGGTACGAGTCCAACCATGTGAATAGATGTTCTGATGTCAAACATGGCAGAAACCCCTTGATTACCGGTCAATGAGGTAAACCGTTAACAAGTGAGAGAGAAATCACCATTGATGTCAATGATTCCCAAGGTACCCTAGTACATTCCAACGAATGTGAATAGATGAGATGAAGTCAAACATCCATGGAATCATTCGATCATAGGTCAATGATGTAAACCCACTTTCGGAAGCGAGGAGGCCTTCCATTGAGGCATGCGGGTCCCAAGGTACTAACTAGTTTCTAAGTCTAATTCCCGGATAATGTGTTGAAGTCGACAGGAACAGACTCGTCGAAGGAGGGCCTTGATGTATCCCCCATCAATGACACAAAATTGACACAGATATGTAAATTGGTAGATCAAATGAACATGGACTGACATGGGTATTGAAACAAGATATTTGTGCTGGCTGACTCTCGAGGTAGATACTTCCCTTGAACACTGACGCACAACAACAAAAACCTGACATGGACCAAAACATGATGATGCAGTGGATACTGTGACTTTCGTCGGGTGACCCAAAGGAGTAAAGAAACTCAGATGATTGGTTCAGTACAAATGTTTAGCGAATTAAAATGTATGGAAAGACAAAGTGCTGTGTTCAAAGGCGACTGTAAGAGTGACCTGTAATGTTCCCAAAAATTGCTTGGCTTGCTTCCTTCAATTTCCCCCCCCATCTAGATAGACGAGTTACCTCTTTTTGATTTAATGAGCTCGAGGAGGATAACACATGCTCGATATAAATCACCTTCGGTAAGTCCCTCTTCCTTTGTTTAACGAACGAGAAGAAGTAAGGGTTCGGTCCCGTATGGGCCCTTCAATGTATGATTTTTTTAACGAGTCCAGAGAAGGTAAAATCATTGATTTTTCATGTTTAGAGAGTCTGAAAAGAACTTAAAGACGACTCCAGGGTTTTTCTTTTTCATAATTTTAGTCTTGTGAGGCCGAAAAAGAGATAAACTACCACTTGCAGGATTCCCTTTCGAACCTTTTAACGAGTGTGAAAGAAATAAAGATCACTCAAAAATCTTTTCATGTTTAGAGAGTCTGAAAAGAGCTTAAAGGAGACTCTAGGGGGTTCCTTTTTCGTATAACCTTTACGAGTCCGAAAAAGTGATAAAAGTCTACTCAGTTACATTCTCATGTATTTTTGAGCATGAGAAGGAACAAAGACTAAGTTCGGTATTGGTTTCATTATTACACAATCTTGAAACAAAATTAAACTATGCTTGTAAATTCCCAACGTAATTTCCAAAGGTGGGATACCCATGGATGGTCGGTACTATGCCCCCATCTTGAAAAGATAGTGGCATAACTCTAGAAAGATAATAAAAGGCTTGAGACATGCCCCCCAAGCTTCAAATCATTCACTGACTTTAAGGTTGTCACCATTTTTTGTACTAGATGGAGAAAAAGGATACATGTGGATGAAATGAAGGTTAAAAAATGATACCTAACGAAAGAATCGAATTGATATGAGAGGTGACTGTTTCATTTTTTAATGAGCTTGAAATAGGAAAATAACTATGCTCAAGGCTCTGGGTTCAATCCTTAGATTTCTATTTCATTTTTAACGAGCTTGTTACATAGAGGAAAACTATGCTCGTAACCTCTGTTTCATTTTTTAACGATCTTGCCACAAAGAGGAAAATTGTGCTCGTGAATTTTGTTTCATTTTTTAACGATCTTGCCACAGAGAAGAGAAACTATGCTCGTGGAAACTTCTTGATCATGGATTCCAAGAGGATAACGCCTTGGAAGAACACCATGTCAAGGAACAAAACTCAGTCATGGCTTCCAAGATATTTTCACTGGATGGAAGAAGAATGCTCCAGAAGGAACACATGTCGAGGGTCTCATCAAGGGTAAGGATATCAGGCTCCAATAGCCATACTGAAGAGATCACCATGTCAACTACTGGATCTAAGTCATCGGAAGTTGAAATCATGGGATACAATGCCACATAATTGACCTGTGGCAGGGGTGATACCGACTGCCTATAAGAACAATGTAAGGAGGTCATTGGTTTGATGGTCATGTCAGGGAAAATAAACGAAAGTTGATCAATAGTCACCATTCTTCCATCGTACGGGAAATATATCACACGAAAAAGAGTGGACACAATAGCTTTCATGGCATAGACATAATCTCTCCCCAGGAGTAAATCAAAATCTTGGACTACCATAACATCAATAAAGACAATTTTCCCTCCCAAAGTTATGGGAAACTGGGGAGGAATCCCTAAAGGGTGTTTGGTTCTTCTGTTAAAAGCAAAAAAATTCTGGGTAACCGACACAAGCTAAGGATAACCCAAATCTTGCCAAGAAATAGAGGACAAAATACTAACGGATGAACCTTCATCTATCAACACATGAGGAATGTCCCGACCACAAACTTGTACTGTAATCTTGAAAGGAATGTGAGAGGGAAGACGAGGTCCAGTTAACACACCCTAATAAAAAAGGATGGCCTCATTACTTGGAGGGGGTTTCGTAGGAGAAGGAGGAATGCCCCCTAGCACGGTTGATTATGTATCAATGAGAAAAACGTGGGCATAATCGGGTTTACTCTCTAGCAGGAGAGTAGGATCGACCAATGATGAGATCAAATCGACCATTTTGGTTTCATTATCCAAGGGGAGAATGGGGTCGACAGGTGGAAACAGATTGACCGCTTAGGTTTCACTCTCTAAAGGAAGAGTGGGATTGATCGAAGATGGGATCGGATCAACCACTTTGTCAACTGGTTCAACTAAGGATGTGACCAGATTGACGACATGATCAACCAGACTGAACGATGAAGGGACCATAGAAACCACTTTGGCACTTGTTAGAGGAGGAGTGGGATTGACCACGTTGGCTCTCTTCATATGAAGGGTGGGACTGAGCAATGATGGAACTGGATCAGTCACTTGGGTTTCACTTTTTAGACGAAAAGTGGGGCTGATCGATGATGGAATTGGATCAACTACTTTGGTTAGTGGTTCAACTGAGGATGAAACTAGATTGACCACCTGATCAACCGGACTAACCAGGGATGGAACTTTATTGACCAGTCCATCAACTAACGATGGGTTGGGGAAATCTTATGATAACCAGTTGGAAGTTGAAGCTTTTCCAAAAGAGGAGAAGCCTCATCCATATGAGGGCAAAGGTGAGAATAATGATCACCTTCGCATAACATGAAAGGAAATTTGATAGTTTTCTTATTTTTACCAACCTTAACGTCACTAGTTGATGGGGTGTCACCATCATGTCTAGTAGAGGCTGATAATGTGGAGGACCACATTTCTAAGGCCTTGGGAAGACTAGGGAAATCCCTTAGAAAGTGGTCACCCTTCCAAAGACTGCAAGGGAATTTGGGTTTCAGATTCTTCATTTTAATCTTGTCGACCTCATCAACACTCCCAGTATGATTAATAGTAGTTGGTTGCTTAGATATAACATATGATATGGTTGGAGGCTTGGTCCTTTTTGGGTTCTTCTTCTTCTTCTCTTTCTGTTTCTTCTTCTTCTTATCAACCTGGCTACTTGCTTCAGAGCTTTCGCTAGGCGAAGAGGGAGAAAGGGAAGGAGACTTAATGGGTGAAGAAGGAGAAAAATCGACATGAGGTTGATGTGTGGGTGGTGTACTTACATCTGAAGCATTAGGTGCAGTTGAAGCATTGGGAATATTTGAGATCACCGGAGTGGGGAACAACCAAACTGGTAATTTGATGGTGTGTCCCGTAAGACTCAGTGTGGCAATGTACAAAAGACCAATCTTTCCAAAAGAAGGAAAGGTGAAAGGTTCCCCGGGACAAGGGGTTCCTCCATTGGTACTCCCAGGAGTTGATGCCATTAACACCGACTCGACCTAAGTTCCACTAGTTAAAACAAACAACACACACTATGAATCTAAGAAGCAAACAATCAAACAAAACTTCCCACAATGAAACCACTTGTTAGTGATGAAATCCAATGTCGCGAGATCAATATAGGAAGGGTCAGGGATAGAATGGGTGGATCAATTATGTTGGCAACCTTATTAATGGACTTACACCTTGGTGCAAGCTTCCACGCAGTAATTGTGGATTTACCCTCCAAGGAGCTCGAGTGAGTTTTACCAACATCTGTTCCAGGTACAGTGAGACTTCCCTTCACCGTCACCTTGTGTAAGACCCTGAAGATTATGGCTACTAAGGTCACCAACTCGCAGTAAGCCCCTGGGCAGGTACAATCGATAGTCTAGTCCGAACGTATGGGCATGATAACAAGTCTGAAATCCTTCGAGAGAACTAAGGACAAGTGGACCAGTAGAACTCTAGAGGACCCCGAATGGATTCAAAATTCACAAAGCACTGAGACCAAATGAAGACCATTCAAGAAGAACCCCCAATATACGATCTGACTACTATGAATGGTTGAGTCACGAAGGGATATCTATAACTCTCCCGAATGTGACCTTGTGCATAACCCCTGTGTGAGAGGGGGATCCCAGTAATCTTAAACAAAAAAATGGATTTTCTCTCCCTATCGCAAGATGCTAAGTTTGTTTGACAACTTTGGAAAGTTATCCTTTCAACCTATTCCAAATCCCTACACCTTAAGATAATGTAGGTTTGCTAATAGAAAAAATGTCTGATAAATTTTAGTTTAGCGCTTGATTTTAAGGTTGTTGTTTACTCAGATGTGTATGAGAGTGAAACTGATGAAATTATGACTCAATTCCCAAAACATGCATAAGAAATGATAAGTAGTATTTTCTTTCAATGTATGTCTATTTAAGGGAAGGAGAATGGATTTTCTTTTCACTATCAAACACTAAGATGTAATGACCTCATGCAGTTGTCCTCAATCAAGAATCTAATAAAATGCTAAAATGTTCAGAAATTGGTTCTAGTATCCAAAAACCAATCATTAAAATATACTTTTGTTTATATGTGACCGATAATCAGTTTGATGTAAAGCTTCCTATGTTAATCAGACTTCAAGATCTGTGAGATTTAAGCAATCAGAAACAAACTTCACATAAACAAAAACACACCCTCGTTTTGATCAAACAAGAAACAAAAATAAAACCAAATTCAAAGAGGAGGAAATGATTGAAAAACTAACCTCAAAGATCAAATGGAATGGTGCATAGATCTCTGAATTTCCTTACAACAACTTTCATTCATTCAGATAAGTGAGAAAGCAGTAGATCAACTCCAAATCTTAGGGAAGAAGAGTGACTCAAAGCAAGGAAAATAGATGTCAAAAATACAAACAAAACAACATCAAAACTTATAAATAAAAAAATTAGAGGCTAAACAAGGACACACTGAGATAGCATTGACCCTGAGCAGATGAATCAACAAAAAGTAGACTGAGATATCAACTCCCAAAAGTGTTTTTTAGCAGAAAAAGGCCAGCGCTCTAGTGTTAAGGGTACCAGAGTGTTGCAAAGGTCTGTGGGAGACTGCAAGGGAGTGCCAATGCTCTGGTTGTAGAGGAAGGGGAGAACTGGCCTCTCAGAACTCAAAAACTTGCCTAGAAATAAAAAAACAAAACTTAGGAAAATGAAGAAATTGAGTGTGTAAGATGAATCCAAGAGCCAACAACACATCTAAGAATCAGAGACACAGCATGCATAATATCTAAAGGTGACCAAAGGCCAAAAACAAGACCAAGGAAGGAAACCAAAAATGAAAGCTTTGGTCCCCAGTGGAGTCGCCAATTTCTGTTACAGGAAAATCCCCCTACGGACAAGTGGATTTCCTCTTGAACCCTAAATATCTAAGATCAAGATAGAAAGGTGCTAACTTTGGTCACTGAAATCCCTTTAAACCTAGCTAAGTCAATCAAATAGAGAAAAGGAAGAAGAATGTACCTTTTTATCGATGTTTTTCCTTTCCTAATCCAAGTTGAGCCTTGATTCCCAAGCTCTTCAACATGTCCTGCAATCCAATAACAACAAAGACAAAAAAGCTTCCATTCTACCATGGTTAATCCAAAAATAGATCTATCTATCAAAGACAAGTTCATGTAGGCATACACAACCTTGAAATAAACAGGACAATCACATG
This sequence comes from Picea mariana, assembly GCA_032191745.1. Lineage (NCBI taxonomy): Eukaryota > Viridiplantae > Streptophyta > Pinopsida > Pinales > Pinaceae > Picea > Picea mariana. Next base: position 22,125 of record JASDQU010245081.1, read on the forward strand.
TATTAATGAGAACTAGATAGAAATACTTACAGACCTTTAATGAAGTTGCAACAACCTCTTCCAACTCTCCTTGTACAACTCCTTGCTCAAATAATCCATAGTCAAAATGAATATGCTTTACTGATTATCTCCCTTATGAGATCATAAGTTTGATGCCTTCAATTTTCTCCTTCCTTATGAGATCATAAGTTAGGTGTTTCTCAATATCTCCATCCATTTTTCACCATGAGAAGGCCTCCTTATATAAGCTTGGAGAGACCCAACCACCTTAGAGATTCTTGGGATAGGTTGAGGATCCTTCTCCATCAATTTTGTATCTTCCCTAAGATCCAGCCTTGACCTCAAATTCTAATCCAACCAACTCCAGAGATGAGGGGGATTTTTCCTTGATTTTCCCGAACAACCCAATATTTCCTCAAATAGCCCAACGCTCCCTTAGAATGGGGCAAAAAGTGTTGCAACGCTCCCCCAAAGAAGGGTAGGGAGCGCTGGCACTCCATGACAATGGGTAGGGGAGCGCTGCCCAAAATTTCCTTAAAAAATCCTAGCGTTCCCCCAGAAGGGTGCACAGAGTGTTGGAACGCTCCCCCAAAGAAGGGTAGGGAGCGCTGACACTCTTTGATAGTGGGTAGGGAATCACTAGCCTTCAAAATCCATTTTTAAGTGGGTTTTTTCATGGAAAAATCTTTGTACTCTTCATCAAATGATTTCTCTTTCTTAAACCAGTATTTGAGGGTGTCTTTGAAGTGTCCTTTTGATGTCGTTCGAGACACGACATAGACAAGATGACTGTATGATGTCTGCGACAGTTGTGGCCAAAATGCGACACTTGCAACACTTGTAATGACGACAATATGTCATCATTGAAGTGAGTAATTTTGATGTGTAACACATATCACTTATTCACTTAGAGATATTCAATAAAATGTGTGTGTGAATGTACTTATGAGAGACTCCTTGAGGTGTATTTATAATTTGTTTAAGTAACCTCTTTCCTTACTTTAGGGGTTTCTTGTTACAACCTTTTAACCCTTTGACTAATACTTGTAAATGTTTATGGGTTTCTTACCCAGTCTTCTGGGCTTCCAACTTCATGATGGAATATCTCCCTAACCACAGGGAACCATATGGCATACCACCTATAACCAGAAACAAAATGACGAGGACTATCCATCCATGAGTGAGTTACCTTCATTTACACTGTCCTTCATGGCAATTTTCCTTGATCAACTATGGGTCCCATGACCACACCTTCAGGGCTTCATGTAGGTTTCATCAAGACTTCATCAAATGCACCCATTACATCTGTTGACATCAACCACTCTTGTTGACATCAATGAAAACTAACTCACCATCAATATTGATCACAAATCTGGGGTATCTCGAATGCTCTAAGGGTTGACATCAATGAAAACCAAATGTCCAACACTAAATTCATTCCTCTCCCAGTCCCAAACCAAATCTATGCAACTAGTGAAAATTTGGTTTTGGTGTTGAGATGTAGTGGGTAAGGGGGGTTTTGGTGGGAAGGGGTGGGGTTTTCAATGCCCCCTTTCAAAAACTAAAACTCTCAAACCCATATAAGACCATGAAATAGGTTTTATTCTATACCCCATTATCTTATGCTTCAAACATAACCCAATTGATATTTTCCTCTAGGTACCAATTTCATTTGCTAAGGATGAATATAATGAAGTTGAGGGATTTCAACATTGCATTGGTACACAACACAATAAATTAGACATGGCTTGAGAATCGAACAAGAGACATCATCTCAATGGTTTTCACCATGCAGGATAATCATGAAATCATAAGTAAATGAAAATACTTGGTATGCTTTCTATTCATATGTTTTATATTGATTATTCCATATGATCTCTAGGGTTTACGAATTATGTTTGGTTTACATGTTAGTTAATTCTATTCTCATGGAGACCTAAAGGTGTTATTTCTTCTATTTGGAGGGTTTCATTTGAATTTTGAACTGAATAAATTAGGTTTTGCTTATTAGTTCGCAGTGCAGTTCCCATTGATGCCAACATTATTTTGTTAAAGAATAATCATCTTAATCCCAACCTTGTTCAACCAGGTTTGATGTTCTTGGTCACATGTTCCATTCTTAAGAAATAATCTTGGTTGAAAATTGGACATACTAGGAATTGAACCAAGGCCCTATTGGTTTCTCTACATGACCATTTCATGAGGACCGCCCTTAGTGGTTCAATATCGAGGTGTGGATTTCTATCTCCAACACCCCCTTTAAATCCACACTCAAGGTCAGACATCTTGTCTATTTCCATTCAATATCAACACATAGTTCTAATACCATGTTAAAAATAGTATAGCTTAGCTTGCTAACCATCCAATCTTGTCAGCTATGCTACCATTGATCTAGATATCCATTTCATTATGGGAATCCTTAATGATTTCATATTAGGGTGTGGATTGCTATATCATAACACAAGGGGATTTACTTCTTAAAATATCTAGTTCATTGAACATTTTTCACCATTAGAGGAGCATTTTATATTACCATGTGTCTTTTAAACAAGATGGTTTGGCTATCTCTTATCATGTGTTACCAAATATAATTACCATGTGTATTTTAAACAAGCTGGTTTGGTTATCTCTTGTTATGTGCTACCAAACATAATTACCATGTGTCTTTTAAAAAAGTTGGACAAGTTGGTTTGGCTATCTCTTGTCATGTGCTACCAAATCTAATCCATCCTTGATCATATCTAAGCTCATATCCAAAATGTTCTCCACTCTACAAAGAGGTATCTTACTTTTATAGATGACGAGCAT
>JASDQU010245081.1:25168-53501 GCA_032191745.1 Picea mariana
ATAATATGTCTCGATCAAGATGAATTTTTATTAGCAAATGTCTCAGCTTTAAGTAACAATGGGCTTCCTAGGCATGTGCTTGAGACGTTATAAAAAAAAAATAAAGAAGATATTTAGTTGTTTTTCCATGAAATTGAAAAATAAATTCCAATTCTATGAGAATCTTGGAGTTATTAAGGTTTCTTTTATAAGAATCTTGACATGTTTTCCCTCACTTCTCAATGATGAGATACATATAAAATTTGAGACAATTGTTAATGGTTTGAATAGGTTTCAAGTTGATAAGTTTATGATTTATTGTTTGATGGAAAAAATCCACTCAAATGTAGTAAGCTATTAGAAAATCTAATGTTATTGGTGTGTGACAGGTGCTCAAATTGTCATCTTTTTAGTACTCGTACAATACTTTTTCCCATTTCCATTTTCATATTAATACATTTTCCATTCACAATGATACATTTTTGGTCAAGGTATAATCACTCATGTAATATGCTAAATACTTATTCACTTGCATTTTTCAAGAGATTATCACCTTTCGTGCTAACATTGATTTACAGGAACAAAGTTGTAGAGGTACCTTCCCAATATGAGAGCTGCAATTCATGTTCAAGTGTAGTTGTTGCAACTCTGGTCATTGTTGTGACTCTCGTTGCTGCAACTCCCAGTGTTGCAACTCTAGTTGTTGCTGCAACTCCCAATTCCACAACTCTCACCACAAACTGTTGCTACAACTCAACAAAAACTCATCAGTTAACCACACAACTGTCACTAGGGATAGGCCAACCAGCCAACAACCGCTTAAGAACACAAGCAAAGAAATTGTGCACTATAATGGAATGGACAACTTAACCACCACTTGTCATGACCGATTTACTCAACACGCACCTGAGTTTTTCCCTTTTTTTGAAATTACAATGTAACAAGATGAGACAACCTAATTCTCATGGTTGTCCATCAATTTTCTTAACTCATTTAGGAAGTAGTCATTTTGTAAAAATTAACCCACTCTCCCTAATCCGAGGGACGAAAGATATATAGAATAAAGTTTGTAAGACAAAGTTGTATTGGTCCACCTATTTCCATGTAAAAAAAAGTTTTTTTTCATTCATGTTTAATTGATGGTGTGTTAGCATTCAGTTCCTGTTGCATTATTAAAACAATACCTTGCCTAAGGAGGTAGGGCCCCCTCTTAGCTCGGTATTGTTTGTATCTTTTATAGCTTGTAGAAGTAGTCATAGTTTCAATTCTATCTTCTTATTTATTTCCAAAACTCCTTCATTGACATCTCACTTTTCTCCATTATTGTAGCTTTTGATTTCTAAACGCTAACATTGCAGGGTAGTGATCTTTGATTGATGAGCGAGTAGCTAGAGTTTCTCTTCCTTATTTATTTCCAACGATTCCTTTGTAAAACATTGTGTTGCAACTCTGGTGTTTTCTCGTTGTTGTAACTCTATTGTCGCCAGTTTATGTTGACATTTCAAAACCTTGTCTTTTGATTGGTTAAAGTGTATCCATAACATCTTTCGTTCATTTCCATTTATTTCCAGCAATTCCTCTATTTAACTTTTTTGTAGCATTAATATTGCCTTGTTGTTATTCTCGTTGTCATGGTTCGTGATGCCGTAACTCGTGTTGCTGCAACTCTTGTTGTTACAACTCTCATTGCCACAACTCTGGTTGTTGCAACTCTCACTGCCACAACTCTGCATCTAGCTTTATAATTAACAATTGTGTAGTTTGCCAATTGAGATAGATTATTTTCCTTGTTTACAAGAACATTGTGAGCTGATTCTTATAGTTTGAGGTACATGAGCCATAACATAGCTATCATAATAATCAAGATCACTTTAATTCTTGGACAAGTCACCTTTACTTTCCTCGAAGAGTGATTTACTTTTCCGTAAGTGTGATTTACTTTTCTACAAGAGTGATTTACTTTTCCGCAAGTGTGATTTACTTTCTTGCAAGAGTGATTTACTCTTCCGTAAGTGTGATTTCATTTTTTGCAAGAGTGATTTACTTTTCCGCAAGTGTGATTTACTATCCTGGAAGAGTGATTTAATTTCCTACAACATGTGCTTTTACTAATGCAATTGTGGATTAGGTGTAGTTTAATTCAGTGATTTTCTAGAGAATTTTAGTATCTTGTCTTGTGATATTCATTTGAAAGTACTACAACTCGTTTACAACATTACACTTTCATATATGGTGCATGATAATTCGTAAGTGAAACACAACCTTGAATTGATAATTAAATGCACATCTCTTTAGTTTATTACTAATTTAATTAGTGACTAATTGAAAAGTTCATCATTTTTGGTGCCATTGTCATGGATCTGTCAAAAATACAGTTGTTTTTTTGCCTCATTTGGATTTTCAGAAGATTGAGTTATATGATTTATTTTCAACAATTTGTAGAATATTTTTCTAATATTTTCTATGCATAGAGTTATAGATTAGCAAGGTAGATTCATTAGTTCATCCAAAAACTCTCGTAAAGATAACAATGCAGGACACTCTCAATAGGGAAAGGAGCACAGTCAGCCGAATTGTTTTTTACCCACAACAAGTTCCATTGCCAAAAGGAGACTAGCGACCTTCGCTCAAGAATATGAAACTGTACAAGGTTCTTTGCGCACAGAGGTTCCACTTTCAGAAGAGTCGATCGATGAGTAATACCACTCCGAGGAGTTCATATTTCCTAAAGCACCTTCAGAAGTAGAAGATAACTCTTAGAAGGATATGGAAAATGAAACTATCAAAGAAGAAACCTTTGCCTTTGAATTTCTGAATAGAATATCAAATGAGGAGACCAAAATGAATAATATCCCTCATTTAGCCTTGCCAAATTTTCAAGGTCTATCTAAAGAATATCACGACACCTTCCTCTTTGAATTCAATGTACTTTGTAAAAGTTATGATTATGTTTTAGATTCCAAAAAAATGAAACTTTTCCCTAGCACACTCAATAACACCACACTACGTTGGTTCATAGGCCTTGGTAGGGACAATATCCGCACATGGGACCAGAAGATGAATAAATTCCAGGAAAAGTACCAAGATTATTGTAAGGATAAAGAGAGGGAGGAAGTATTTAGGATGACACGACATGAATATGAGAGCCTTGAGGATTACATCGAAAGATTCAACTATATTTTGCAAAGGGCAAGGGAAGGAGATTCGGCTCCCAAGACACGACTTGTCTTACTATTCATAGGAATATGGGATGATTTCATTGAAATTATCAACTTGATGGGTGGAGGAGATGTTTCTCAGTTGTATTATGACATTATCTTGGAACTTAGTTGAAAATATTCCAAAGGTACTGTTGGCCCTTGACTAAGTTTTGTGGAAACATTGGTCACGTTTGACCATTTTTGGGACTTTGAAAGGCTGGTCGAAGACGGAGCACCCAGGCGAAGCAGAGATCACGGGATATCTCCCTTTTTGTGGGATTTTTGGGTTTTAGGGTTTATGTAATGGGTATGGGATGTCGGCCCATGGGTTTACCCATGCTTAGGCCTCTTTTGTAATGTAAAAATAAGTAGGTAGGCGATGTAAGAGAAGGGATATGGCTTAGTGCTAATATTAGCTATGTACAAAAAGATGTGTTAAGACTTGTAGAGCTAAGTGCAAGAGTTTTTTAAGTGCTTGGTGTAGACAGACTATGTAAGGCTTTGTGCTTTGATACAACTTGGGGAAGGAGGATCTGACGAGGTGCACACAGATCTCCTGTCTTATGTGGAGTTGGCGTTCTAGCTTGGTGCATGTAAGAAGATTGGAAGAGACTAATAAGAAGAGAAGAAGATTGGTGGACGTAGCCCCACACTTAGGTGAACCACGTATATCCAGTGTCAATGTGCTTTGTACTATGATGTTAATGTTGTTTATGTATATAATTTCTTAGTGTAATAATCTTGGTGTAATAGGTAGATCCATTGATGCTTAGTGCTTTATAAATGAATGAATGATTAGATCTGCTATGATGTATGTGCTGAATGGTTAGAGGTGCTTGATCTTGGTTTTTACTACGTCAATCTATAATAAGGGTTTAAATTGAGATGTGAATACGGGTTAAATACTAATGAATGTTCATTGCTAAGTGCTTTGTTAAAGTATTGTGATCATAGATTTGTGTCCCAGCTAGGTTGTAGACACTTGAGTCCTGCAACCCCCCACCTCTACCTCAGGTGAGACTTCATATGCTTCCCAGGTGTTGCTAAAAGGGCCAATAGTTAGGGTTTTGTTGGTGTGTTGTTGAAGTAATGAAACCTAGGTCTGCCCCTGTGCCAACAAATGGTTCCGTTGTCGGGAACTGAAACTGTGATTGCTGGGAGTCGAAGAAAAGAGAAATCTTTGTGCATAGATCTGATGCTATAGTGCACAGTAATATACTGGACTTGAGAAGCTCTATGCTAAGATAAGGAAGTCTAATTTGAATAAAAGAGGCAAGATCTTAAATCTTTTTGCTATAATAAAGGTAAGATAAGTGGAAATTTTCTCTTCGAAAGTATGAACTTAGGTATGTTTGATAGATTTTGTCCTAGAATAAAAACTAGGGCACGGCTAGAAGAAAGATTTGATTTGAATAAATTTGATAGAGTTAGTGAAAGATATGTTATTCATATGCATAGAAATAATTTTTGGACTAAAAAATGGATGTAGGACCCTAGAAAGAATTTTTGCAGGTTGTAGGTCCATCACTGTGATCCCAATGCGCAGTACAAGAAAGGTTGGGGATCATTTAAGAGAAAGAGAGGATTGACACTTTGTTATAGTTGCAGAAGACCGAGACATCTTGTTAAGGAATGCCCTGGTAGAGGTCCCATTTGTCTTTGTTGTAAAGTTGTTGGTCATGAGGTTTTTGATTGTCCTAGAATGATTGCTAAAGTTGAAAAGATGAACCTGAGACAAGAAAACCATGAAGAAGGTCAAGAAACCAAGGATATGATAGATAACCAAAAAGAATCAGAGACTATGTTATTTCAGCTGAAAGAAACACTGAATGATCACAGAGACATCAATTTACTAGATATCTTAAAAGAGAAGGAGTGCATAAAAACAATAATAGGAGACTTCAACATAGATTGTGTTCTGGATGAAGAAACACGGGTGAATATCATGCTAGAAAGCACTTGGAAATTTTTGGGAAAGTCAACTATGATTCCTTCATTGGGAGGGATAGGATTGTTTAAAGGAAAGACGATAACCCTATGTGGAAGACTTACTCATGTACCTATGATAGCCCATGGAGCATCGAATGAAGAAGAATTCGAGGTCATTAAGTTTGTTGAGAATATCACTCCTTTTTCACTTATGTTAGGAAAGCCCTGGATTGAGAAAGATCAGATCCGAAGGAAAGAAGAAGAGGAAGCCACATAACAAAAAAAGTAAGAATTAAGGGACTTCATAACCAGAAAAATAGTGAGACTAACATAAGAACAGAAGGAAAAGTCGAAGCAACAGAAGGCTGCCGAGGTTGAAAGAATGCAGAAAAGCTTATAGAACCTGTCCATGCAGGAGAGAAGAGAACCTACCTTAGAAGAAGTAAGAGAAGAGGTACTACACTGGAACCCTTTGAAATATCCTCAATAGTGCGAAGTCCCTTTACTATGAGAAAATAAGAATAAGAACAAAACGAGGAAACCAGAGACTCAGATCATAGGAAAGAAGGCCAGAAATCTCAGTAAGAAGAAAGCGAAGTTAGAAAAATTACAGGAAGTTCCATAAAGGAATTCACAGAAAGAAGGCTTACAGAACATGAACCTCGCCGGAATAGCAGAACAACGCAGACTGGCACTTCGCCATGGCAAAGCAATATGACCATTGGAGGCATCCTGAGCATTAGAACAATGCTCCAGAACGGATAGAAACACATTTGTTCCTGGAAAGATCGCCATTGGACCGTTGGGACCGTTCCATAACAGATGGAATCGTATTGATTGAGGATTTTTCGATCCAATGGAGGAACCCATTACGACATTGTTTATTTAATCCGTCGAATGCCTTACCAGGGACACTTTTGCAAATTGTGAGTATCCGAGCTAAAAAGATAACTGATTGCTATCGTGCTGTGCTTTTGAGACCTCACCACCCATTTTTCTTACCTTGAGTGTTCAGTTGCCTACCCGAGTTATTTGTTTATGAGTGTGCATGTTGGGCAACCTTAGCACAATAGAAAAACTAGTAGAAGAAATATTAATCGACCTTATGGTTGAGAAGGTCATGTCCACAGGAGTAAATTCCTCGTCGATATTTGAATTGCAAGCCTCCCCCTCGACTGCATGTCCATCTAGTTGAACAACGATAGAGAAAAGAAGCAAGCACCACGACGACCTGGCGAACGGGAAGCTGATTCCATCGGTCTTACCCAACTACATCGCACCTCTTGCTGGCACGTTTAGTCATGACAACATCCTGCATGACTTTGAGTACACGCTCATCACTTCTTACCTCCCGAAGGGGATACACACAGTCAGATTGCAACTAGGAATGATTCCGGATCTTAAGATGAACCATTTTGACCTTGGAGACAGGAAGAATTATGCGTTGCTCACACTGCATCGATACCTAACCAAGACAACTAGGAAGAAGCCAAAGATAGTCCCCCATCCATGGATTAAGGAGATCATGAGGTCCACTATCTTAATCGTCATGAAGATCGCCCACTTCGACAGACATCAGGAGGTTAATGTGTGCATTAAATCCTCCTATCATGGTACCATGGAGGTTATCTTTGGTTAGACAGGTGCGTGACTGTGAATCCGACACTGATCCACATGATCACTGGAATGAGCGTGCAGGGACCGAACCCTCAACAATTGTATCAAGGGAAGGCTACAGATCGCTCCTTGGCACAACATATAAATGAAACCTATGGCGATGTGGAGAAGGGGAAGTGAGGCTACAAGGTGGGCTCCATCCAAGATGGCATAGTGCACCTAGCTTGTCAACTGATTGCTGGAAAGCTCATCAAGAAGAACAAACTAACGCAGGTTACAGGGTTCATCGTCAAACTCACAGGGAAGTGGGTCAAGGGAATGTAAATTAACTGGGTGAGCTACCTCGTCAACGAGTTGGAGAAGGACTGCTGAAAAGCGCAGGACCAAGGATATGAATTTCACTTCAGCTGGTTACTAATTCTTATAGCATTTTTCACTTGGGAGATGCCAGAGGGAGATACATTCTCAGAAGTCGAGCCATCAAAACCATTGACCATGAGGTTCACCACCTTGTGGTATACAAGTGACATGGCAAAGCAGTGGCAATCAAATGTGGTGTTTCACACTTACTACCTACAACTCACACACGCCATTGAGTCATTACCTGAATGAACTGGAACACCTTGCATACTTACAAGCCAGTAGTGAAGTTCCACATAGACCGCCACTTTATTTACATCACTGCGTGCAGGGACAAAAGCAAGGAGGAGTTGCAGTCTTACTACAAATTGACTGATGAATACATGGAGGAGATAACCAAGGAATGGTCGACTGAATTCCTTGTACCAGTCGAGCAGACATAACTCTTCGAGCCTGAAATCATCAGAAGCCCTTTGGTCACCCAGACAGAGTGGGATGGACTAAGCAATGCTAAGAAGAAGAAGAAAAAGGAATAAGTGCAGGAGATAAATAGTGCATCAGAGGAAACTGCATCTGACTCACTTGGAGGAGGAGGAGGCGATGAAATAAACCAAGAGGAGGAAGGGGAAGAAGACAAGCAAGAAAAGGGTGAAGTAACACTGTCGAAGGAACCCCTTACAGAGGGCGAGACATCAAAGAAAAGGAAGGTTTATCTAAAGAAACCCTTAGCAAGAAAGAAGTCATGAGACAATAAGCCTTAGTCTCAGAATGTGTGTAACATCCTCAACCACCAACAGGCAAGGAAATGCCACTACTCAGATGCTTTACTTAGCTCTGATATCATTTTGTATCATCTTCAACCATCCATACTGGGGCATGCTACGCCAGAGAACTCTTCCGTTCTCTCTGCAGAACATAATGTAACATACCCAGTATCCAACTGATTTATGCCACATACAATTTTCTAACTGCATGCAATTAAAATACATATGTACACATAACCCTTGCGAAAGCATATATATAAAAATGTAGACAGAAAAATACGTTATGTAAATGCATGGATTCATACTGAAATAATAGTAAACGCATACATGCAACATATACAGCAAATACCCATAAATATAAACACAGTTATAAATCATACATGAGATAAATCTGTAAAAATAAACATGGAAATAATAATGCATCATGTAAATTTATCACACATTTGACACTTATCTTGGTAAGAATATCACCAACTGCATGCAGACCTTCCACAAACCTCCCAGCCTTAGACCGCATTGTTCATCACTCTCAACAGTGAGTCACCCCCGAGCTGGGACTAAACTCCACTCGAGTAAAGGGTTGCTAACCAGGATAATGGCTCATGGAAAATAGGAAAGACTTCGTCACAGGTGCCTACTCAAACTAACAGCCTACAATCTCTCATTCCCCACATGCCTATCCCCCCCCAGGAAGTGTGCCCCTTATCTTCTCATCAGTCCTTCGACTGCCCCACTTCCCTTCCAGGGCTTCAGCAACAGGCCAGACAGGAAGTCTTAGAGCACTGTATCACAGTTTAGCACCTTAAGGAAATCAATTCCCAACAATTCTCTTACCCAGAGAATTTATCACGAGCCTGACAACACGCCTCTTCAATATCCCATGGGCCTGACAACCCGCTTCTTCAATCCAACTCCCAAGCTAACTAGCTACACCAACACAAAATGGCTATCAGAGCTAATTAAAGTATCTAAGTAGTGGCATTACCTGGCCTGTTGGTGGCCGTGGATGTTACAATATGGTATCAGAGCTACAGTTTTCAATACTGATCCTGGATGGGCCGAACAAGTTGAGTTGAAGCAAAATTTCAGAGAGGAATTATTTCGAAGTGGCCAAATTTCGAGTTGCAGAGCGTCCAACTACAATATGGTACATAAATTGAGAAATTCAACCATGTGGTGAGATATTCCTAATTCAATATCTGTTCTAGCAAATTCGAACCTAGAATTGGTCGAATTTGAAGTTACAGTGAAGCCATGACAGTTGGAGCGAGATTAATATATAAAATTCTCAATTCGTGAATTGATTTTGGGGAAATTTGTTCCAGAAATGTTAAACCACAATGATTTTTTGTTGCAAAGGTTGAATTGGTGTTATCGGGGTGAAATTGAATGAATTTCATGGTTGCAGAATGTCTATGGTAAATTGTGGAAAAGTTAGGAAAAATCCTCAATTTTTGCAGCGGAATTCATGAGGATTTGATGTGCATAAAGGTGAATGTGCACAGGTGGGCACACTAAAAATGCATGATGCGCAGTGAAAAGATTGTGATAGGTAAAATTCGGCACTGCACGACAAGATATTGGCATGCTGGTGTGTGCACTAAATTTCGATGCTGCACGGAAAAATGTTAGTGTGCGGGTGTGCGCGCTAAATTTTGGTACCACTAAGAAAAATAGTGGTTTTCTGGTGCACGTGCTAAATTTTGGCACCGCACGGAAAAATGTTGGTTTGCAGGTGTGCGCGCTAAATTTGGCATTACACAGTGTGCATACACAGAATAAGTGTGCGCAGTGTGGACATTCATAATAATGGTGCACGTGGTGTGTGCAGTATTGGCATAGTGTAGTGGAGTTTGGTAGCTGTGCGCGCAATGTGAGTATATGTTGTCGCACGACAATTTAGTGAATGGTGCACGCAGAGTATTGGTGCTCAGTGGGATGTACTAAAATTTGGCGTGGTGAAGCGCATAGATTAAAATGTGCGTGGAATAACAACATGCGATACAAAAAAAACTGCTTGCAACATGTAATAGAGAAAGAACCAAAACTGCGCGCGGTGGATATTGATGCGTGACATAAAAGTAGTGTGCGCAAGTTATTGGCACGATAGAGAAGTGATACACAATGGTTTTAAAGTGCACGAAGCATGATTTACCTTGTGTTTTTGTTGTGCGTTGTGAATATGGGTTCACAGGTTGATATATGTGTGCGCGAAGTTGTTTGAAGGGTGAACAACAGCAGAAAACCAATGATTTTCTGTGAAGTTTTATATCATTTGAATGTCATATGTTTGCAACGCGTTTTTGAGGGCCTTAAGAGCATTTTTAAAAACTCAAAACCATGAGACAGAGGTGTAGAAAAGGTACACTCTATCTCCATAACTCAAATAAAATAACTCGGAGAGAGCTTTCTATTGGTGCAAACTGTTCGTCAAACGGATCTTTTATGAGAAAGTTACAACACAAACAGTGAAGGGTAAATTTTAAGACCCCACTAACTTCAAAGAGCCATAACTTTCTGCTCCGAAATTAGATTGAGGCACAGGAGCAGTCAATGGAAAGATATTGAACCATAGAATACAAACCTAGAAATGAATTAAATTTTTGGGCATTTTAAAGGTGTTTAATATGGAAAATAAGGTACCTGTAACATTCCAGACCAAAAACACAAATTGGCCTTGAACTTCAGCAGGCTATAACTAGTAGCCCAGAAACCATAATGAGGTGAAACTTGGACTGAATGTCCATAATATGTTTATGAAGAAAACCAATTGATCTCCTATAAAATATGCAATGGAGTAAGTGAAAGAATGCATAATTACAACACAGAATTGCGCCAAGTGGAATTGTGAACAGAAAAGTTAATGGGAAAATTTCAAATGACCATAACTTTCTGCTCCAGACTCAGAATTGAGCATGTGAGTAGGCATTGGAAAGGTATTGAACAATGGAATCTAAATATCCACCCAGAAAAATGATCTAGGCATTCAAAATTTTAGTAAATCAGAAGAAAGTATTATGATATATTATTGAACCAAAATGGTTCATATTTTTCATGAAATCGCTGAAACAGTTAGTCTGGCAAAGTTTTGTTGGCTGCACATTTTGCAAAGTTAACAAAAACTAGATCAGATCAAGATCAGTGCAGATTCCATAGGAATGGAAGAGGCACAGGGGACTTACAGTTAGGAGGATGAGATTAGAGGGATGGATGTCCATTTGGGCATTGAAGAAACAAACTCCAATGGATATGGAGAAGGAAGGAATGAAAACATGAACATGGTAGAGACCATTAAAAATTTGCAGAAGGATGTCCAAATCCATAAATATGATAATGAAAGGCTTATGAGAGCCAAGGAGCAACAATATGACTTCAACATGAAGTTATTGCAGAGCTTGAACATAATAGAAAAGAATTTGGATAAAGAGAGTGGCTCAAGCAAATCAGGAAGTCATAGGCCTTCTAATGGGAAAAGAAGAACAAGAAGTGTTAGAAGACATCACCATCACTCCCTGAGGAATTCCAATAAGAGATCACATAGAAGCTCAAGTCCATCCCCTATTAGAAATCATAAGATTTTTGGGGTGGATGAACTGCGAGGAGAAATGAACAAAATCAAACCTCCTACATTTGATGGTGAGCACAAGAAGGATGAGGATGCAGAAACATGGCTGTTTGGCATGAGAAAATATTTTCAATTGCATAATTATTCTTCTCATGCAGAAGGTAGAATTTACATCTATCAACTCAAGGTAAAAGCATCCATGTGGTGGGATCAGCTTGTACAGGTGCAACACATTAAAGAAAAAAGTGTTACTTGGAGGGAATTCAAGAAGTATTTTGAGAAGAAATACTTGACTAAGAGATACTATGACAAGAAAATGATGGAGTTATTTGAACTCAAGCTTGGGAGTATGACAATAGATGAATACAAGAGAAGGTTTTTAGAATTGTTGGAATATGTCTCTTTCATCAAGGATGAGACAATAAATATTCAAAGGTATTTGAGTGGATTTCCCTCATTTATCAATGACAAAATACAGTATGATGATCCCAAGACATTGGAGGAGACCATAAGGAGAGATAAATGCCTATATGATCAACGTAAAGAAAGGAAAACTTTCCAAAAATCTTGGGAAGACAAAAATAAATTCAATATGGATTAGAGGAAGAAGGGGTATATACGCCCAAGTGTGTCACCTTGGGGTGCCCCAATATTGTTCGTGAAGAAGAAAGATGGAACATTAAGATTGCGCATTGATTTCAGACATTTGATTAAAGTGGCTGTTAAGAACAAGTATCCTCTGCCAAGGATTGATGATCTTTTTTATCAATTGAAGGATGCAAAGATCTTTTCAAATATAGATCTCAGGTCAGGATACCATCAGGTAAGGATTAAAGAGGAATATATTAGCAAGACATATTAGCAAGACCACCTTCAGGACAAGGTATGGTCATTATGAGTTCATAGTGGTGCCATTTGGGTTGTCAAATGCACCAACTGTTTTCATGTGCTCAATGAATGGTGTTTTCTGAGAATATTTAGACAAGTTTGTCATTGTCTTTTTGGATGAAATTCTTGTGTATTCCAAGTCAGAAGAAGAGAATGAGAATCATTTGAAGATGGTGTTGCGAGTATTAAGGGAGCATCAGTTGTATGTCAAGTTGAGCAAGTGCTCATTTTATCAGAAGCAAATTCA
This sequence comes from Picea mariana, assembly GCA_032191745.1. Taxonomy (NCBI): domain Eukaryota; kingdom Viridiplantae; phylum Streptophyta; class Pinopsida; order Pinales; family Pinaceae; genus Picea; species Picea mariana. Next base: position 37,718 of record JASDQU010245081.1, read on the forward strand.
TTATTTGGGTCATATCATTTCAAAGGATGGGATAGCAGTGGATCCTGAGAAGATAGAAGCCATTAGAGAATGGTCAGCGCCAAAGAATGTGATAGAGGTTAGATCATTCATGGGCCTTGCAGGCTACTACATGAGATTCATTGAAGGATTCTCAAACATTGCACACTCAATCACTTCCTTGCAAAGAAAGGGTGTGAAGTTTCAATGGACCTTGGATTGTGAAAAGAGTTTCCAACACTTGAAACAATTATTAACAAGTGCTCCAATACTAAGAATTGCATACCCAAATGAAGACTTCATTGTATGCATGGATGCATGCAAAGAAGGACTTGGTGGAGTCCTTAGTCAAAATGGATTTGTGATATGTTATGAATCCAGGAAGTTGAAGGAACATGAAAGACACTATGCCACTCATGATTTGGAGTTGGAAGCCATAGTGCATGCCTTAAGGAAATGGAGGCACTACCTCATGGGAAAAAGGTTTGAGCTAAGAACAAACCATAATGGTTTGAAATTTTTATTTGATCAACCAACTCTAAATGCTAGGCAAAGCAGATGGTTAGAATTTCTAAGTGAATATGACTTTGATATAAAACATATCAAGGGGAAAGAGAACAAGGTGGCTGATGCACTCAACAAAAGAGTGCATGAAATGCATGCTACAACCATTAGCATGTACCAATCAGATTTGAAAGACACAATTACAGAGGTTGCCAAATCAGATTTGCAATACAAAGAATTAGTGGTAAAATTACACCAAGGTAATTCAGAATAGAAAATTGAAGATTACAAGCTAGATAATGATGAAATTCTCAGGTACAGGGGAAAAATTTATGTACCAAATTCCTAGGAGTTGAAAAATCTGATAATGAGAGAAATGCATAATGTGCCTTATGCTGGGCACCCAAGATATCAGAAAACTATTGCCAATGTCAAGAGCCAATATTATTGGCCATGCATAAAGAAAGAGGTTGCTAATTTTATTGCCAGATGTTTGGAATGTCAAAAGGTAAAGGTTGAGCATAAACACCCAATTGGTTTGCTACATACATTACCCATTCTTGAGTGGAAATGGGAAGTTGTAACAATGGATTTCATCACTAAAATGCCCAGAACAAACAAACAACATGATTCTATCATGGTAGTGGTGGATAAGCTTACTAAATCTACCCATTTTATTCCAGTTAAGCTCACTCACAAGGCAACAAACATTGTTTATGTTTATATGAGAGAAATTGCTCGATTGCATGGCATAACCAAGACAATTATGTCTGACAGAGATCCAAAATTTACCTCAAAATTTTGGAAGGGGTTATTTAATGCATTTGGGAAAAATTAGAATTTTAGTACAACTTATCATCCATAATCGGATGGAAAAATAGAGAGGGTGAATCAAGTGATTGAAGACATGTTGAGGATGTATGTGATGGATAAACCATCAAAATGGGAAGACTACCTACACTTGGTAGAGTTTGCTTATAAGAATTGGTACCAAGAATCTCTAAAGATGAGCCCATTTGAGGCACTTTATGGAAGAAAGTGAAACACTCCAATAAGTTGGGATAACCTGACAGATAGAGCAGTGGTTGGGCCAAATTTACTCAGGGAAATGAAGGAGAAAATGATAAAAATAAAGAAAAATTTAAAGGCTTCTCAGGAAAGGCAGAAAAGCTATGCTTATAAAGGCAGAACTCATTGTGAATTTAAAGTAGGAGACCATGTGTTCTTGAAAGTGAAAGCCAACATAAGCTCCCTGAAGTTGGGAAATTGTTCCAAGTTGGCATCTCGCTATTGTGGGCCATTTGAAATCCTAGAGAGGATTGGTCCAGTGGCTTGTATGATTGCATTGCTTGCATCTATGTCTATTCATAATGTATTCCATGTATCATTGCTAAAGAAATATATACCCGATGCTAATCGTGTTATTGATTGGAATGTGATCCAGGTGGAGCAAGAAGGCGCTTTTCAAGTGCATCCGGTACGCATTCTGGACCAGAAAATCAAACAACTCTGGAACCAATCCATAGGGCTTGTAAAGGTCTAATGTACCTGGTACATTCCTGAGGACGCTACTTGGGAGCATGAGGATGCAATGTGGGCATAATACCCGCATCTTTTTGAGGATTTTTGAAATTTTGTTGTATATGGGTACATGATGCACTAGGGACAGTGCATAAATAAGGGGAGGGGATTGTAATGTCCCCAGGCCAAACCCAATTGTAATGTAAATGAAAATGTACTTAAGCTGGTGAGTTGTTTTGATATCATTTGTATGCACATTTCGTGGCATAGTGCGCACATGTACTGCGCAGTGAAATGATGAAGTGTGCACATTTCAAGATACCGCGTGCAACAACTTAAGTGCACGCGATATTGAGGTCAGGGAGACTTTGTGTATATGTTTTGTTTTATAGGTTGGTGAGACAAGTTATTATAAGCTAGGATAATTATGTTTTGATTAGGCCGGAGAGCCTAGATGTTAAAGGCCAATGCGCCTATTTTTCTATATGTCTCATAATTAATATAAAATACATCGTTGCGCACAGACTGACCATGATAAAAGAGATGGGGGACTAAACTCCACTGGTTAGGGAAAGGGAGGGGCCTAAGAGTTAAGGAAAAGGGATAATATAGGGAGCTTAATCCAAAAAGGAATATTATATTAATATTTCTTAAATCCTAAAGTATCGATAATTATTTTATCCTAAGTTCTAAAGTTGGGGACAAGTAGGCCAAAGTAGCTCCCAACATGACAAGTGTCAAGTTGGGGAAATGCATACATATTGTGGGGACTTAGTTCATTTTCCCATTTTTCCCATCACTCTTCCATCATGCAGCCATCATTCAGTCATCTAGTCAATCATCCATGAACATGAACACACCCCTTGAGCTATCTTTCATATCTTCATGACTATATATGCACCTATATCCATAGCTATTTTGTCTTGGTGTAGCTAGTTAGCTTGGGAGCTGGATTGAGGAAGCGGGTTGTCAGGCCCATGGGATATTGAAGAGGCAGGTTGTCAGGCCCGTGAGAAATTCGTTGGGTGAGATAATTGTTGGGAATTGGTTTCCTTAAGGTGATAAACTGTAACTACGGTGCTCTGAGACTTCCTGTGCGGCCTATTGCTGAAGCCTTGGAAGGGAAGTGGGGCAACCGAAGGATTGTTGAGAAGAGAAGGGGCACACTTCCTAGGGTGGGACATGCATGTGGGGAATGTGAGACTGTAGGCTGTTAGTTTGAGTAGGCACCTGTGACACAGTCTTTCTTATTTTCCATGAGCCATTAGCCTGGTTAGGAACCCTTTACCTAAGTAGAGTTTAGTCCCAGCTCGGGGGTGACTCACTGTTGAGAGTGATGAACAGTGCGGTCTAAGGCTAGGATGTTCGTGGAAGGTCTGCAGGCAGTTGATGATATTATTACCAAGATAAGTGTCAACTATGTGATAAATTTACATGCTGCATTATTATTTCCATGTTTATTTTTACGGATTTATCCTGTGTATGATTTATAACTATGTTTATATTTATGGGTATTTCCTGTATATGCTGCAGGTATGAGTTTACTATTTTTTCAGTATGAATCCGTGTATTTACATAATGTATTTGTCTATCTACAATTATATATATAAGCTTCCGCAAGAGTTCTATGTGCATATGTATTTTAATTGCATGCAGTTAGAAAATTGTGTGTGGCATAACTCAGTTGGATACTAGGTATGTTACATTATGTTCCGCAGAGAGAACGAAAGAGTTCTCTATCGTAGCATGCCCTGGCATGGATGGCCGAGGATGTTTCAAAATGATATAAGAGATAAGTAAAGCATCTGAGTAGTGGCATTTCTTGGCCTGTTGGTGGCTGGGGATGTTACAATGTGCTCACAATGGATGATATTGACCTCATCATTACAGTTGTAGTAGATGCTTCGAAGGATATCTTGCAGCGAAACGAAGCAAAGAAGGAGACAATGTATGACAGAATCGAGGCAAAGCTGAAGGGGATACAATAAGCTCTCTATTCGAGCCACACAGTTTCTATTGCACCATCATCATCAAAAGTTGTAGAATTAGGGGATGAGCCTACCCAACTACGAAGGATATAAGATGCTATAGAGGCTTTCCTTCATCAATTACAGGAAGAAAAAGAACAGGCCATAGGATGAAGCCCTAAAGCAACTTTGGGTTGTGCAGCAAGAAAAATATGACATGATAGAGAAGTTTGAGGATGATAGAGAGAAAATTTAGAGAGAAAAAGACCAGCTTCTCATGAAGAAGACTGCGGTTAAGGAGATAGTGGCTAGAGCACTTCGCTCTGTGTTGGCTTGGACCAGATGGAAGAAGAGACAACTGAGAGCCAAGTGGGGAAGCTTGCTGAAGCCATTCAACAACTTCAAGTAAGAGTAGCTGAGTTAGAATTGCAAGCAGTGCCAAACACTCTGCATGAAGTGTGGGATCATAGGGAAGAAACTGCCAGGAGCATAGTCTAAATAATCAAGGCATTGGCTTCAGAATGCAAGAAACTAAGCAACCAAAGTGCACATACATATGAGCAACTTGCAGAAGACCCGAAACTGAGGACATTGGAGGCACAACTCCAGGATGCAAAGAAGAAGGTCTCTATAGTGCAAGCACAATTGAAGCTTCTTACAACAGTGGAGAAGATGAAGAGGGCATAGGAGTAGTACGCAGTTTAGCAGCAGGTCACTTACATCCAGAGCAGAGTGATGGAGGTGACACAACAACTTCAACCGGTGCAGGATGAAGCCTGCACCCTCCTTGAAGAGATCGAGGGACAAGGATATAGCTGGAACAAGTGGTCGCAATAGTGGAACAATGCCTGGAAGGGCCTATCACCGAGCAAGTCATTCAGGAGTTCACCGAGAAGGAGGATCTGGCGAAGCAATAAGTCGAGGAAGTTTAAGCTAAGCTCGAGGCCTTCGAAGCAGTATTTCCCAAATAAAAGTGACTTGGGACGAGTCACAAGTGAGTGTTGGGGGCATGTTGGCCCTCGACCAAGTTTTGTGTAAACATTGGTCACGTTTGACCATTTTTGGGACTTCGACAAGCTGGTCGAAGACGGAGTTCCCAGGCGAAGCGGAGATCACGGGATCTCACCCTTTTTGTGGTCTTTTTGGGTTTTAGGGTTTATGTAATGGGTATGGGATGTCAGCCCATGGGTTTACCCATTCTTAGGCCTATTTTGTAATGTATAAATAAGTAGTTAGGAAATGTAAGAGAGGGCTAATGGCTTAGTGCTAATATTAGATATGTGCAAGAAGATGTGTTAAGACTTGTAGAGCTAAGTGAAATTGTTTTGTAAGTGCTTGGTGCAGACGAACTATGTAAGGCTTTTTTATTTGATACAACTTGGGGAAGGAGGATCTGGCGAAGTGCGCTCAGATATCCTATCCTATGCGGAGTTGGCATTCTGGATTGGTGCATGTAAGAATATTGGAAGAGACTAATAAGAAGAGAAGAAGATTGGTGGATGTATCCCCACACTGGGTTGAACCACGTATATTCTGTGTCGATGTGCTTTGTACTATGATGTTAATGTTGTTTATGTATCTAATTTCTTAGTGTAATAATCTTGGTGTAATAAGTAGATCCATTGATGCTTAGTGCTTTATACATGAATGAATGATTAGATCTTCTCTTATGCTATGTGCTGAATGGTTAGAGGTGCTTGATCTTGGTTGTTATTGCCCCGATCTGTAATAATGGTTTAACCTACGATGTGAATAAGGGTTAAATACTAATGAATGTTAATTTCTAAGTGCTCTGTTAAAGTATTGTGATCACATATCTATGTCCCAGCTAGGTTGTAGACACTTGAGTCCTACAACCCCCCTACCTCTACCTCAGGCGAGACTTCATATTATTTGTAGGTGTTTCCAAAAGGGCCAATAGTTAGGTTTTTGTTGGTGCGTTGTTGAAGCGTTGAACCCTGGGTCTGCCCTTGTGCCAACAGGTACTTCAAAAATATGTAAAGGACCAAGAGATATATTAAGAAGGGCTGAAAAGTTTGTTAGAGGTGGAGTCACAATACTAGAGACAAATAACATGTTAGAGGACTTCAAGAAAGATATACTTGCTTCCTTGAGCCCCGAGTTGGATACACTCCAAATGAAGAGGAAGAAAGAAGAGGCAGAATGAGATCTGGCCATCTTTTTCCCCAAATGCAGAACGAAGCACCCATGGAAATAATATTAGTTGGACCAAACTGAGGTTTGTGGAATATGAAGTGAGGATGATGCTACTTGCAACTTTCCATCCTTATTAGGATTGAAATCCATCTATCAAAAATCTTAGGAACCATAGAAGCTATGCTTTGTCTCTCAGAAGTGACCATGGAAACCCACACCTCAAGGTATGGTTCAAGACCAATATTAGTATTTCAATTCATATTGGACTAACCCTTCCATGCAGTATGCTTATCAACCATGGGGTATGCCAACACAATAATGGGAGGCTCCTCCTCCTCCAAACCAGTTATGAAAATAGGGGTGGAGAAATCCCACTTTAGGAGCCCTTAATAGCCTATGACACAACCACCCATGCAACTTCTTCCCCCTACCCATATGCAGGCATCCACATTAGCCCCTCCTAAAACAAAATTACCTGCACAACCCATCCCTAACCCTAATAATAGGAGGCCAACCCAACCGACACAAGTTGTCGGGATTTCTTCCTACCCTACCTATTCCATCTCTTCCCTAGACTGCAATGATATCCATCTTCGATCTGGAAAGATAATAACCAAGGACCAACCTCCTATTCATATTGAAGATTTGAATGAGGATTTATGGAATGAAGAAACAAAACATAAAAAATCACATGAACCTTTAAAAGCTGATAATTCCCACCCTGAAATTCAAAACACACTCTATCTAGAAATACTAAACCTAGAGAAACCTCTTTCTGAGCCTGAGTTTGACTTCTTGGTGGAACTCAAGAATGTGTATGTTAAAATACTGCTCATCCAAGCCATCAAATATGTTCCTATCTATTTGAAAGTGGTGCACGAAATTTGTTTAAGGAAACTCGATAGAAAAAAGGAAGGACCTTCAAACTTTCCATGTTATGTGTAAACTGTCAGAATTAATGATGGGGGGTGTTCTCGTGGCCAAATATTTTGACCCTGGTAGCCTGACAGTTAATGTGCAGATTAAAAATACACTCATTAACAATACATTAATCGATCTTGGCGTTTCCATCAATGTTATGGCACATGAGACCATGGAGACCTTGGGACTCACTGGTGTTAGGGAAACCCCAACTATACTTCAAATCACTGATAGATCAACTATCAAACCAAAGGGAATCTTAGAAGATGTAGTGCTATCAGTATATTCATTGGAATATCATGTTGACTTTGTGATCCTACAACCTAAAACCTCTATGGGGGAGTATCCTTTAATCTTGTGATGGCCTTGAATGGGCACTGTTGATGCTTACATCAGTTGTAGGTCAGGAAGCATGATCATTTCCCATGGGACATATATAAAGAAATTAACCCTATATCCCACCAAATCTAGCATAGATTTTGAAACACCACACTGGGCTGATGGAGAAGATAGTGATGGAGAAGGAGAATCTCATCAAGTCCTCTCATAAAGTAGTACCTAGCCATTAGAGAGAAAACATAGAATGATGAAATCAATGATTTCATAGCCTCTACTTCCTCAACCAACTCACATGTTCTTGAGCATGTTATGCATCTAGAAACACAGGTTTCCCTTGCCTCAGCAAGCATATCACCTATAAAACATGAATGCTCACCTAAAAAGGACCAAGGGTCCCTCAGAGAAACTATAGAAATCAGCCCTGGGAAAACCTTGAAAATTAGTCAGGGATAAACTTAACAACAAAAGGAGCAACTGGTTAAAGTGTTGCAAAAGAACAGTGAATCCAACACTAAAGGACATAGTTAAGGATGAGATATAGAAATTTCTCACAACCAACTTTATCTATCCAATTTTTGATAGACAATGGGTCTCCCCACTCATCATGGTACCAAAGAAAAATTACAAATGAAGAATTTGTGTGGACTATTAAGAACTCAACAAAGCGACACACAAAGACCATCTCCCACTACCATTCATTGACCAAGTCATGGATACATTAACATGAAATACATACTTTTCTTTTCTCAATGTATTTAGTGGGTATAACCAGATCGAGATCGTTCATGAGGATCAAGACAAAACAACATTTACCTATCCATGGGGGACATTTACTTATCGTGTTCTACAAATCGGGTTATGAAATTCCACTATCGCCTTTAAAATAGCTATAATTGGTATATTATTTGATTTAATTCATGACTATGTGGAAATATATATGGATGACTTTACAACATATGGTAATGAATTTGATGAGGCATTAACAAATTTAGAAAAAACATTGATAAGGTGTAGAGAATTTACCGTTTCCATCAACAATGAGAAATGTGCAATGATGTTAACAGATGGAATTGTACTAGGGCACCACATCTTAGCTAAAAACATTCAAGTGGATCTGACAAAAAACAAGGTAATATTAAACTTTATGAATCCATGTTCGCAAAAAGAGCTGCAATTTCTTAGGGTATGATGGTTACTATTGTCGCTTTATTGAAAAAATTTCATGAATTGTTCGTCCATTATTTTCTTTGGTTAACAAAGATTCTGAGTTTTTGTGGACATAAAACTACCGGCATGCACTTGAATAACTAAAAAATAAAGTGTCTAAGGATCCTATTTTAAAAGGCCCTGATTAGTCCCTTCTGCTTCACATTTCTACGGATGCATCAAACACTGCCATTGGAGTTGTTCTAGGACAACAAGAAGGAAATGATCCATACACAATCTACTATGTTAGTAAAAACATTTCATCCATAGAACTAAATTATACAGTAACAAAGAAAGATTTTCTTGCGGTAATACATGCAATTAATAAATTTTGGCATTACATCACAGGATATCTTGTAATATTGCATATTGACCATGCTGCCATAAAATATTTAATGAATAAACCTATCACTAATGGTAGGGTAACTAGGTTCTTATTGTTACTATAGGAATATGATATAGCCATCTTGAATAAACCAGGAAAGGATAATCTAGTGGTTAATTTCCTTACAATACTTTCATCTAACAAGAATGAGCCACCTACAAAATATTATTTTCTTGATGAGCACCTGTTTGCAGTTTTTACTAACTCTCCTTGGTTCACAGATATCACTAATTACTTGGTTGCAGGTAGAATTCCACATCATTTAAATCCCAAGGAGTGAAAAAATATCATCAAACAAACTTGGAGGTTCTCATCGATTGATGATTGTCTCTTCTACACATGATTAGATCTCATAATCAAGAGATGTGTGCGAGAAGATGAGATCCATGAGATCTTGAAAGCCTTCCATGATGTTCCGTGTGGGGGCCACTTCGAAAAAAAAAGGACTGGGTACAAGGTACTTCATCAAGGGTACTATTGTCCCACTTAAAAAACACCAAGGAATGTGTAAAAAGGTGCAATAGCCTCCATCGCATGGAAATACAAGTGCAATTAGACGAGATGTCATTACGACCACAACTAGAATTGGAACCCTTTGATAAATGGGCCCTGGATTTTGTAGGGACGATAACACCTCCTTCTCACCATAACTCCTACATCATGGTATGCATAGATTATGTCACAAAATGGATGGAATCCAAGGCACTCTCGATCGTGGCAGAAAAATCAGTAGTGGAATTTCTTCATGAAGAAATATTCACTAGATTCTGGATACCTTGGGAAATAGTTATTTATGGGGGAACTTAATTCACTTCAAGAATCATTAGAGACTTGATGGATAAATGCAAGATCAAACATAGGGTTACCACACCATATCACCCGCATGACAATGGACAGTAGAAGGGACGAACAAAATACTTGAGTCCATCATCACCAAGACTATCAAATTACACCTCAAGCACTGGGCCGACAGACTACCTGAAGCTCTATGGGCCTACCAAAAGACATGGAAGAATACAACTAACTGCACCCCATATGAATTGGTGTATGGAAAGAGATTACTATTTCTAATTGAAACATATATCCAAACTCTTAGAACAATTGTAAAACTTGGAATAGGCTTAACTGAAGCTCATAAATAGAGAGTTCTCCATATCGATGAACTAGAAGAACTCCACCAGGCCTCCTTGCACCACACAACAATATTACAACATCATAGACCTTAGTGGCATGAAAAGTTCATTAAGATGAAAAAATTCAAAGCTAGAGACTGGGCCTTGTTATTTGACTCCAAATTCAAAGATTTCAAAGGGAAGTTCCTCACTTGATGGCCCGAGCCTTATGATATTGATACTATATATGAAAATGGAGCCATCAAAATTCACACCATCAATGATGAGAGAACTCCTATGATGGAAAATGGACACAAGCTTCAATTATATCATAAACCTCTATCCAAGGAAGCCTTTTTGAAGAGAATCATTATTAGGTGGCTCGATAATGATCTGAATATTGTTAACAAGGGGGGGAACCCCTGCTCAATGATTCATTAAAGTGTAAAAATAAATAAATAAATAAATAAATAATAATAATAATAATACACCCATGTATGAAAACCCTTAGGGGCATTCCTGGGGACATGTTTTGTGAAAATCATCTTACATTGGCGCATGACATGCTAAAAAAAAAAAGGTAGTTCACGGTTTCATGATGGTTATGTCAGGATCGTTCTGATCAATTTTTATTAATAAAGTATTATTTGTTGTAATAAAGTCTTTTTTCCAGGATATGAAGGGAAGAAGAATGTTGTTGTTGCAACTCCTATTTCTACAACTCCGATTGCTACAACTCCTATTGTTGCAACTCCTTTTGTTGCAAATTTGGTTGCTACAACTCCTACTATTGCAACTCCTATTACATAAACTCTTTTTATTACAACTCTTATTGTTGCAATTCCCATTGTTGCAACTCCTATTCCTACAACTCATATTGTTTTAATTCTTGGTGCTGCAACTTTCGTTGCTACATCTCCTTTCATTGCAAATATACATATCAAAACTATAACTCCACTGCTAAAGTACCAAAACTAATTTGGGCAAAGAAGAATCAAATTGAGATACCATGACAAGCCACAATCCCAAACCATGTGTTGCTGCTACTCCAGAGCCTCATTGCAAATTTGTCATTACTGCAATTCCAAACATTGTTGCAACTTTTCCTATTATTGAGACTCTCCACATTGTCGCAACTCTACTTGTTTATTCAACTCTCTGCATCATTGCAAATTCGTGCATCATTGCTTCGACTATAACACACCCGAACCCTAAGTAAATTTCCTAGGGATGGGGTATGAAAATTTTTCTCTCCTTAACATCTGTGGTTCTCTATTTGAGGTCTTTATCCTCTTCTACTCATCTGTAGAGTTCTAATGACTGCTACTAGGCTCAAATCTGAGCTTTGGGTTTTAAATTATGGCTTCCCAAAGTTCTTCAGACGTTCATTGGTTGTGGGCCACTTGGATCCATCTCACACGTGTTGTTTCTAAGTTCCCTCCTCCACGGTGGAAGACCATCCCCCGTCCAATATCGAAACTGGACTTAACCTCTTTCTCATATATTAGCTAAATAGGAAATTCGATGCTTCAATGCTTCACATACTCTTGCTATCTACTTATGAGACCACCAAAATTTTATAACTTATGAAGTTTCGTAAAACTTCCACGTGGCTCTGGCCTTCGGGTGTTTCGGTCTCTCTACCATACTACACCTTAGACCCTCTGTAGTCCCAAATTCCCAGACTCCTGGTCACTTCACCAACCCCTTTGGCTAGGTGGGCATGTACCACGAGATGACATGTGGATGGGCCAGGGGAGACACGTGCCCTAATCAGGGGTGAGAAGTGTCACGTTCTAGTAGGTATATAGGATATGTGATACGCATGAGTCCAGGTGACATGTGGCACGTCTATCGTGGGTCCACATCACCCTTGGTGACATCACTGCACCATGTCACTCCAGACTAACAAACTTATAACATCCCTTATATCTCACGGTTGAGATCCGAACACGTAGAACCATAGATCTACGAATCTCGACGCTTCGGGGATTCGACGCTCGAGATTTTTGCGGTGTAGAATCCTCCTATCTCTTGAGGTTGGTCAATGTTGGTCTAACTACAACCTAGATCTGATGGTTAGGGAGGAACCCAAAGGTTCCTTGGATCAACAGTCCTTGTCACCTCACGGCTCTGACCTTTAGAGGTTTTGGCTTCACTGCCACTCCATTTTCCCGAGGTGGGACTCTGTCGAAGTACCATGTGAGAAACCTTCCACTGGATGATCAGACGGTCAAGAAGGGCCCCAACGGACTCCCCAGATCAACGAATCACAACCTTTCACGACTCCATCATTCAGGTAATTTTGATAGTTGTGAATTTCGACATCTCAGGGTTTCGAGCTCCCAAAGCTCTAAAACCATCAAGATCTAGCTCCTCTCGGGCTTAGCACAAGGTTCCTAGACCCTGGTCATATGGACCCTCTTATAAATATCTAGCTATAAACTCTACTCTTAGCCAAGATTTGGTTAAGGCCATGGGCACGATCCTAAGGTCTCTTAGACTACTAGTTTGAAGGTAGTGCCTTCCTAGTTCACAAAACTTTAAGTTCTGAAACAGAGCGGGAAAATCTCATGGAATTCCTAAGATGGTAGCAGTGCCAAGAGGCTTGCTCTGAATCTGGAACTATGAGGTAATTCCCTGGGAAAAAAACCTTCGAGGGTTAAACTGGAGCATATCAAAAATCAAGCAGAAGTATAATTTCACAAGAAGACAAACACATACACATAACTTAACCATTACAATATGGAAACCATTTATAGATATATAAATACACGCATGCATTCATTATTCCCAATTCAAAGAACAAAGCATGGAAACACTTATCAGAACCAAAAGAAGTGATATGACTACTGAAAGGGGTGCCTGTTTCCACCCAACCATAAGCTCAATCACTCTTAACAGATTCAACACTAGCCACCCCCGAGCAAGACCACGATGATTTGAGATTTAATCCTTTGTTCCGACTCAACGACAGTAGGGACAGAGGTTACTCTCCTCCTCTCGCGGGATCTTAGCAATGATTTTCACTGTACCAAGCAAGGAGGACTGCCTGAGTACTTCCTCAGTCACTCAGCAACCTCATTTATTGGCTTGTATCATAACCCTACTAGCCATATCCTGTGACTAGAACATGCTCATTTCTTAGTTCTTCCTTGAACCCGAGAGCTTAGTTTCCCGTATCTGCACTCTTCGCGGGTCTTCCTCTACCTACCACACCTTACTTTCTTTCCTTCCTTAGAAATATTGCGTGTGGATCGAATTCCCACTCCATGGTTAGGTCTAAAATCCTTACATATGGGTTCTCTACCCCATCCCTTCATTAATTATTGAGGAGGTCTTCCCACCTACTAGCCTGACTGTAATTCATTCTTGGGTCAGAGGAATGTTCTAGTTGTGGAGGTTAATTCAACCATTACTGGTCCCCTTCACCATCTATTCCATAGCATTTGTGGTCTCTCTTAGTTATCCATGTGGATATCGGTGGCCACCCACCTTTTCCAACTGGCTCAAAATAGTTTTCTGGCAATTTTGGCAATTTACTATTTTTAGCAGTTTTAACTTCTAGGGCCATTTTGTGGGCCTAAATGAAGGTTTTTCAGGATCGAGCTTCTCAATGATAGGTAAAGTCATGATTTGTCCCCCAAAATTAATATCCTTAATGATACCTTTCCAATGGGCTATCATATGCCTAAAACGAAGATCGTATGCAAAAGTTACGACCCCGAGAAGTTGATGTACTAACTTACCCAGACGACACCCACATGACTTTTGGTGCTTCATCTCCTAGGGTTAGGTTTCTTGATGTCTATGGATTTTGGCATTTTTGTTTATTGTAAAAATGCCTTCAGATCCTCATTTTAATCATCTTCTTGTGAATGAGCGTAGCCGTCACATCTCTTCTCAAAGATAAGTCGCCACCATTCGAGCAAGTTTGTTTCCGCTGCATTTTACAGTTTCAACTTATTTCCTTATTGAATAGAAAACCAGTTTTACCATATCGCTAATATTTTGTGTTAAGAACCTATTAATAATCTGTAGTCATTTTGTTCTGCTCATAAAATTTGATCATTGGTATCAAAGCGGTCTGCCCCTTTTCGACTTAATTCATGTCCCCAACAAGGTCAAAGTACAAAGTGTTGGGTCTCGAGCTTGTTTCTATTGAGGACAAAAGCTCTCGCACACCCAAGCAACCTCCCATGGAAGGAGAAAATAAATATTAGGGGATAGGATATTCTTTCAAACTGTTGATTGAGGAATCCCTCATGCAACAAAGGAACGATATGATGGATAGTTTTGCGTAAATCCTTCGGTGGTTACCAACAGGCGACACATCTTCTTCGAGTGGAGGCGGCGCCCCCTTCAAGGTACAAATAAACTTCAATATTCCTATATTTTGAAGGTCAGATAGATGCAAATTTTGTAGACAAGTGGTTGAATCTACTAGAATGATATTTTTCTGTCCATAACTTTTCAAATAGAGAAAAGATTACTTTTGCGCTCCTCAAAGCCATTCCCCATGTCAAATATTGGTGGGAAACTTTCTGTGAGAAAAAAAAATAGAGGAACCCTCATTATTTACAGTCACAACCACCTGGGAATCCTTCAGGGATGCTATTAAGGAACAATACTACCCTGTCGGAAGTTATGACGACTTGTATACCAAATGGACCACACTGCGACAAGAAAGAGACCAAGTAGTGCCAAATTTCACAAATATATTTCATACCTTGCGCACCAAGATGGGTATCAAATATTCAGAGTGACATTTGGTGCTCAAGTATCATGAAACTCTACATAGATACATCCATACCTAAGTGGAATTTCTATACATCTCATCCTTGGGCGTGACCTATCGATATGTCATCAAAATTGAGCAGAAGCTCAAACAAAAGACGCAAAAATTTGGGCCTGGGAACCCCTCACAACAAAATCCAGAAAAGGGAATACCCAACCCACAGAACAAAGTACGGAGAAAATATGGACAGTATCAGGACAACCAGTCCAAGCTGCAAGAAAAGAAGGACACTAGAGAGACAAAGAAAGATACCAGCAAGTGGTGCGACTTCCATAAGAGCCCTTCACATAACAATGTTGACTGCCGCTCAAAGCAGTCGTTGGTGGCCCAAGTGAAATCCTTTGAATCAGATGCGGGTTTAGAATCTGAGCTAGAACCAGAAATGGGAAGACATATCATTGATGTGGAACCCATCACCACTGTTTCTACCACCAAGCTCCAGCCTAGTGAACCAGACGAGCCAGAATAAGGAGAACGCCTCTTCCATTCACAACTGTGGGTAAAAGGCACCCCACTGCACTTCATCGTTGATAGAGGTACCCAGAAGAACCTCATCTCAGTAGAGGTCATCAAGCAGCTAGCCCTGCTAACAACACCACACCCACAACCCTACACCATTGGATGTCTCTCCCAAGGAAGCCATCTCCGTGTCAGCCAACAATGTCGACTATCGTACGACATCAAGCCCTTCAAAGATGAGGTATTGTGTGATGTTTCTACTCTCAAAGTTTGTGATGTTCTTTTGGGACAACCTTATTTATGGAAACGTCATGATGTATATGAGTCTAGGACTTGGAGTGTTATTATTACTTTGAATAGGAAATTGTACAGGATACCCAAGGCAGTCCCACCTAGTGCTATTTCCTTGATCTCTGCT